>JAJHUR010095058.1:0-40736 GCA_027495735.1 Lutjanus campechanus | reverse complement strand
CGGGACATAATGTACACTTCACATGTACGCTCTTGCCTTTTACCTCAAGGAGAATAAAGTAGTGCCTGTACTTCCACTTTGAAAACGCCAACTTTCCCTCCACACTCGCCATCGCTGCAGTTTACATCCGCTACAGTCTATGGTGTGGGGCTGATGTGTGCGTGCTGAGAGGTTTGTGTGTAAACTGAACACTGCCTCTGATTGGCTTACCATGAAAGCTTACTCTACCTTAGCCAATCATCACCACTTATCTGGTTGTCCCGCCCTCCCTCCTCCCTCCTCCCTCACCCCTCACCAAAGAAAAAAATAAACAGCTGAGAGACAAGTCGGATGACAAGAGCTTCAGTGAGTAGCTTTAGCTTATAACGCGCCCATTTAATTGTCGGTAACGGTAACGGCGTTGTAACGTTGGAAATAGTAATTAGTTAGATTACCTGTTACTGAAAAAAATAATGCCGTTAGTTTATTTTAACATCGTTATTCCCATCACTGCAGGGACTGCATATATTTGCAAGTGTTTCAGCCTTTTACTGATTGTCAGATATTAATTTCTTCAGCCTTAAGAGTGGATGTTGCAGGGACTTTGCATTTTCTTTTTCAACTTCAGAAATTTGAACTTGCTTATACAGTATATTAAAACTAAAGTTGAACCCTTAACAGAGTCAAACAATCTGTCATCCTTTTTTTTCATTTCATGTTTATCCAAAAAAAAAAGCAAATGCTTTTATTTACTTTTCAAAAGCTTGTAAGCTACAATTTGCACTCAGTTTCAATAAATGAAACTAATTTTCTCACCACATCTTTGATTCATTTTGTCCAGCATTTGCAAGGTGCCAGTCAGAGCCATATATTGTGTAATTGATGCTTTCAGTTCTTTTAATTCAATCCAAGTCAATGTAACACTCACAAGATGTCACCAAAGTCCCTTTAAAATCTTTCAGAAAATGATGTAAGTGTATCGAATTGTATCGAATCGTATCGAATTGTATCGTGAGCTGAATATCGTGATATATATCGTATCGTGAGCTGAATATCGTGTATCGTATCGTATCGTGAGATTAGTGTATCACTACAGCCCTATTCCACATACTGTATTTCATTTTTAAGGGGACTCACTAATGACCTTCTGGCAATGCACAGGGAATGTTAAAGTAGTTAAGGCCTAACACTTAGGGATCAAATGGTTTTCTCTTACAGCTTCCCAAGAAAATCCTTAGGGCAATTTTATGCAACTCATTTTTTCATATAGATAAAAATTTAAGGGTAATTTTAGCCTAAGTGGTTTTATGCAACCAGCCACTGGCTCTTTAGGAGCCAAATGCTTCACCATGTTCCACTAAGTTCACCAGCTGGTCTGTAAGTGTGTCTGTCCAGCTTTTGGTGCTGGGCAGGTAGTGTACGGTTGATTTATCAGAGCTTTTTTGCTGAAAACAGCTGCCTGCTGCTGCTGAAAATAACACTGATGCATTTAACGCTCAGTAGAGCTGAGAGGAACTGCAGAGTCAGGTGATAATTCTTTCACATTACACAGTCATTTGTATATTAACAATGGATGAAATATTGATTTTAGAGCAGCTCTAAGTTTTACTGGTGCAACCTGATGTAGTAAATCACGAGTTTAAAACTAGCTGGAAGCTACAAAGTACTTCAGAAGGACTTTACACGCAAACTTGCAAATTAATTTAAAAATAGTTGGTGCAGTCCTGTGCACTTCCTCTCTTTTACATCTTCTCCATGCCTTGTTTTCTACCACACCGCCTTCCCCCTGCTCATACAATCACTTACTATTTTCTCCTTCCCCTCAGCTTCCCTGTCTCTTTATACCTCCTCTCCCTGCTCTCTATTAAAAATGGTTGCCTCTTCTCACCTCTGCTCGGTTTTACCAGATTTATTTTGGTCCTGTGCCTGTTAGCACGGCAGAGCACAGTACTCATCACCCAGACCCACCGCCACTTTGCAGCCCACCCCTCACTCCTCCGTCCTCTTTACACTGGCCTTAATTTCCTTCCTGGTCATCTTCTTCTCCTCCTTTCTCTTTTGATCACTTCTTCCATTCTGGTTGGTCAGTTCAGTCTTGGCCGACTTGAACGCCTTCTTTCTGTTGTTTATCTGCTCTCTTTTCCTTCCTCCTCACTCTGTCCGTCTCTCCTCCTCCTCTCCCTCGGGTCATTTAGTAGGTATATTTTCGGCAGAGGAAGCGTGAGTTTTTGGCATTAGCCTCCATGCTGGGGTTCATCAGTGCCGGGGTGCGAGGACTCCGCCTGAGAGGTTGCGCGGGGGTTACTGCCACTGTGGAAGTATAATTACCGCAGCTGTCAGTCAAGCAGCAGTGCGACCACACACATTCATGCACATACACACACACATATATATAGACTCTTGTGAAGTCAGTAGAAGTGTTTGAATCTTTTTTCTTCATGTAGGAATATACTGACACTGCTGCTGCCTCTGCCCTACATCCTGCTGTTTGTCAGTGTTCCACTTCTGGTGCCAACAAAGGCAGACTTATGAGTGACTAAAAAGAGAATTATCTGCTGTGTGATGTGTAAATGTGTGTTAATATTTGTGTTCCTGTTTGTGTATGTGCATGTATCTGCCTGATTTCTGTCCGTCTGTCTCTGTGGGGCAGTTCTGTCTCTGCTGACTCATGTGTAAGATTCTGTTGGGTCACCACAGGTCATCTTTTTAGATTCCTGTTCTGCATGTGATTACACTGCTTGAGGAAACTTTCAGACATCAGAAAAATACGGAGCTAATTAGGGGGGTTCTAGCTGATATTTTTGAAGGAATTTTCCTATAAGGCTATGCAGGGATAGCAGTGGGCGTACTACAGTATAAAACAAAATATCTGTAGGCCAGGGATTTGGTATTAACTTAATGGTGTGCAGGATTTTACAGAGAAAGACATCTTTGGGGTATGGCAACAGTAAATGGAGGAATATACAATGAAAATAAAAAACCTACACTCCTATTTCTTCGCAAATTGCGAAAATACCCTGTCAATCACTAGAAACATCCATCATGAAAAATATTAAGTTGTTAAAATATCTTTCCCATGTTGCTTGGCATGAGAAAAGTGCAATTTCAGTTTGTACGAGTGCAAAACAAACCAATATCCAATTATTTTTCCTTCCCCAGCTGTGACAAGTACATCAAATTTTTGTTTATATTTCACTAAAGGGGCACATGTGCTTTCACTGGAATATATTTAGCTTGAATGTTCTTCATGTGTCAAATGGGTGTTATTATATGTGTGTTGCAGCATCCTGGTCTCAGCTTATCCAGTCACAGCGCCGTAATTGGAAAACAAAGTCAAATTCATTTTAAATCAAGTTTTGACCTCGTAAACCTTCAAGGATGCCAATTACTGATGGGGTAGCGAGCGCGGTACAGCTGAGATAACATCAACATTGTTTGGAGTGCGGTTAAAGCTGCTAACATCGTGCTGCTTGTATGCTGAGTGTGGATTCAGTGAGAGCAGTGTTAAATATTTCAGCTGATGTCCTTGCAGGCGTTTGCTGTACTGAGAGAAAGAGAGAGAGTAAGAGAAGCTATTGATGTGGTTAACAGCTGAAAGATGGATGAGGATAGATCAAACTACACCAAAATAGCAATAACAATACAGGCAATAACAGTTTCGCTGTGAAATTACTGCAGTTTAGAGCATCATTGAAAGTGAAAATGTTTTGGACTGGGATGGAGTGATGGAAAAACTGAGCAAGTGCTGTGTGATTTGGTTCCCAGCTGACTCCTAAACAACTGTTACACCAACAGGGAAGAGTTGATGTTGTGGAAAAAAGAAATCACTTCAGCTGTTGTTTCCTTTAAACACTCCTTTCACCATGTTTTTCTCATTATCTCCCTTTAGGGCTGGACATCGTATGGATATTATGGAGGTATCTTGATATAAGACTAGATATCGGCTTAGATTTTTGATATTCTTTTGTTGTGATTATATTGCAAGTGCTGTCTTTTCCTTGTTTTAAAGGAGAAATCTGTAACATACAGTATTCACTGTCACTAATCGTAAAATGACCACAATATGTCATGAGAGAGGAAACATGTTAAGGTCAATTACTCGCTTCTCTGACAACAACAGTAGACTCGTAGACTATACCCGTTTCCTGTTAATTAGAGTTCAGATTATGACAGAATCTTCATCAAATGAGTGTCTGTTTCTGAGTCGTAAGAAATCTTTAATAATCTTTTAGAAGGACAAGATGTTACCTTACCTTTATTTTTCACACTGTAATGGTTAAATTGAGTAATATGTTAATGGAGTGAGGCAGGCAACTGTATTTGTGTATTTGTAGAGCAGTTTACTTTTGTTTTCAGAATAACGGGCTTAGCATTACATTTACTGGCAACTGATATTTATAAACAGCTGATCAACTTACAGCAGAGGACTCATCATCACTGGTTGTCCTGCAGCCTGCATGAGTTTCTGCAATACTCATTTTTGGACACACAATTGCTACATATTGCTCCTTACAATGTTGTCATAATAGCAATAATTATCAATATCAAGGTATCGGGTAAAAAATATTGTGATAAGGGCTGAAACTAACACCTGTTTTCATTTATTCATCTTCATTGACCATTTTCTTGATTAATTGATTGCTTGTTTGATCCGTAAAATGTCAGAAAATATTGAAAAATGTTGATCAATGTTTCTCAAATCCCACAGAGATGTCTTCACATGTCTTGTTTTGTCCACAACCAAAAGATATTCAGTTTTGTACCAAAAAGGAGTAAAGAAAGCAGAATAAATTCACATTTAAGAAGCTGAAATCAAAGAGCTTGGACATTTTTTTTATTACATTAAAAAAAAAGACTCAAAATGATCAATTGACTATCAAAGTAGTTGTCAATTACAACTACTAATTGTTACAATTACTAATTGATCAACTCATTAATCATTGCAGCCCTAAGATATTATTTCTAAGCCATATCGCCCAGCTCTATCTCCTTTATCTCATCTTTTTCTCTCACTGTCTCTGTCAGTGAACTGGTCCCCTTCATGAATACATATGTTTGTTCAGCTCAAGCGTTAATATCCAATAACATGCACAAATCTGATCCAAGAAGAAAGAGCCTTTTCCACCTCTGCCTGCCTCTCTCCTGTCTCTGTCTCAACAACAAGGTGGATTCAGCCTCAAATACCAACACACAAAGCAGAGAGAGGCTGGAGATGTTTGCCCGGCTATTATTTCCAGCTCTCTCCATGTCGTAATATGCTCAGTACTCTGTTTTGATGTGTACAATAAACTTACCAGAGGAGCACCACAGGAGGTCTGCGCAGCACTGGGAGTGGCGCGGTAGGGAAGGCAGCTTAGGAGCTTATGGACAACCAACACAGCTGTTATAGACAAAACAACAAGGAGCTGCACCATCTTACATCCCGCTTGCTGCCAAGCATGGCAAATCATGCCGTGCTGCTTTCTCATAACAGGTGCAAAATATTTATAACTGATGATAAATGAATGAAGGAATAAAGGAACTGAGGAAATATGGTGAAACTTGACAGATTCTCTCCTATGGACACATTGCATCCCACCTGTTATTAAAATGCAACTTGTACCTGGACAAGTAAATAAAGTTTACCTTACCTTAAGTTATCCAGATCAGGAAAAACATGTTAAAGAAAGTTGTATTTGTGTCATGACTGGAGCTGGCTGACCACATCTGGTGGTAGTTTGGCTCGCATTGTATTTCTTAGGTATGTCTAAATTTGCAATCTGTACAATGTGCTGCCATCCGTACAAAACATTACATTGATACAGTTTTTAGCTAACGTAAAAAAAATATAGGTTGTTGTTTAAACATAGAGAGCGAGCAAGCAAGAGGGATGAAAGAGACACGCATCTAGTTATGGATAATATATTTATTCTGTGACATGAAACCGCCAAAAGATGCGTTATTCAACAGAGTGGTGTGAAAATTGAAAGCAATACTGGAGTTGCCTGGGACCAGACCTTTGAATCCACTCAGTCCACTGAATTGACTGATTCTCTGGTCTGGCAATGTGATATGGAACAGCAGATTCTCAAGTAAAGAAATGACCATTGAAGAAGGAAAAATGATTAGCCATCACAGCCGTTCAGCCTCACTGGGTGGTTTTAGGCTGCTATAGATGCTTCTACCGAAGCTGTTTTAAGTCATCTTCCTTGGAAAAACTACTGGCAACTAGGGGCGTGGTTTTAGATGTGCATCCAGGAAAACTATTCATCTCGAATAAACAATGGCAGCTCCTGAAGAGGTTAGCGTAGTTATTGTGATAGCATCAGTTATATCTAGAGATGCACCGATTCCAATTTTCTTGGCCGATTCCGATTTCTGATTTTTTTTTAAGGGTCTGACCTACCGATTCCGATTTTGGCCGATTCCGATTTTCAGTCTTTCCAAGAAATATAATTGACAGCATTCACAAAACATTTTTGCAACTTTTCTTGTAAAACTAAATTGGATGTTCATAATAAAACACTGACTATTAAATAACTTATATATTTTCTCCAAAAGTGCTCCAGATTACAGCCAGGCCTTATTATAAGATTAAATCAATATTATGTACTAGAAGAAATGCGAAACGCGGAATGCGATTTCACGTGATTCTGTATAGAAGCTGATGTAAACAAACTAGAGACAGACGCAGTGCAACAGTTTGGTGTAGTAAAACTTTGGAGTGAGAAAAACTGAAGAAGTTTAACGAGTCTGGATAAGAAAATGTTTGAGGAGACTCATCAACACAGGTTGTTTATTCTTCACCCAGAACAGGAAGTGAGATTTTAACTGTCAGTCTGTGAACAGCAGTCTGCTGCTGGCTAACATTAGCATGAAGAGCTACAAAGTTTACCGCTGTTTGGCGACATCGTCAGCTGTTCTGTCTCGTTGTCGACTGTTTTCTCTTTATCCTGTCCTTGGAGTCTGTTGCTGACACTGACTTCATGCGAGCATGTGTCTGAGTGTGTGCTGCTATGATCAGCGCTGTGGTGGGTGTGACGTTACGGTCAGTGTGTGCTGTGTGTATGACACGACCATTGTGCAGAGTATGTGTGCGAATATGACGGGAACAGAATTGGATATGTGGCGCTGACCGGCCGGTCACCGGTCAGGGCTGGTCATGCTGAAAACCGTCCGGTTTCCGGTGCATCCCTAGTTATATCTGGACTGAAGAGTGTTTCTTCATCAAAATAAGAGCAAAGAATGACACTGAAGGCATTTTCTCAAAGGAAAATTTTTTCTCTTCTCCCGACCTGCTTCTGCAAGAGTTTGATCTGATTGGTTGAAGTTAGCCTGTGTTAGACATGATGGACAGATGACTCATCCAATTGCCTGCCAAGTGTTCTTTGGAAAGTGCATGCCCTTTTCCAAACAGTTTCTAAGGACGACTTCCCAGATGGTTCTGTGTAACAAACCATCTGGCATGTCAGGTTAACAGCTCCCAGCTCTGCAGCTCTAAAACATGTTTGGAGACCTCCGGTTTTAGACTATTTTAATTATCTTTGCCCAGACTCGTAGGTGCTAACTAGCTAATGTTAGCTTTTCACAGTGTGGACCAACTCTGCTGTGAAGAGTACATGAAGATGCCACAGTAACATTACAGGGACTTCTTGTTCCTTTTCTGTGACAGGAGACACAACACGCAGCAGATCTACACACTTTATGACTAAAGTAACATAACCACCCCTCACACTCTCACTGTCTCACAAAACCAAAGCTGAATGTAAGACGAAGGGAGTTCACAAACTGTGTGTATGAATTTTGATGCTTAATTAAGTCTGAATGACACCAAACTTCTACCTATGATGCTAACTTACATGTATCACAGAGGTTTTACAGGTTCCTGGGCTCATCTGACCAACTACTGAGCCAGCAGTTACTTACAAGCAATCTAATGTATCTAACAATCCATCTTTTCTAACTTTTTGCTGTCTTTTTCCAATGTAACACAGTTAATCTGAAAGTAAAATGGCACAGGGTAAATTATTACTGTAAGCATTAATATTTTTAAAAATACATCAGGGCGGTGAGGGTTCCTTGTTCGATTTACTGCATTAGTTCTCTGAGAATCTCTTCCATATCCAAGCAAATAACTGAAATATCCATAACCAAATCCATATTAAATTGAATCAGGAATTGAATTAGGACCTTGCGGATTAGAATCGAATCAATTTGAGAAATCTGCGGCGATATCCGGCCCTTTCTATTAATATACATGTGACGTTTCAGGTGCAGGCCCTTCTCCAGCGCCTGAGACGCCACATGGGGGTTCATTAATAAATGTTCATGGGAGCATTATCCAGTGTGCTGACTCTATTTTTCCTTTTTTGACGTACTTCCGTCCAGTACCTAGTATCTATCACTTTATTTCAAATTACTCACACTGGCAGAGTTCACATTAAAAATACCATGTGTAAACACAAAGGCAAGATTAGATCGTTTATTATCCAGATAATGTATCCAGAGATTCCATTTTAATACTGTGGGTAAATGGGGTGTTAGGATCTGTTTCTGCAGTCATTCTGGAGTTGTTTTACCGCTGCAGAGAGTCGAGGCAATAATAAATGATTTTTTTACAACTGTGTTGGTGCTCTCACTCATTTAATGATACACTTTGTGTTTCAAATGCATCAATTTATCCATATTTTGGCTGGATAATGGCATTGCTCTGCAAAGTGCAAGAGAGCATAAACAGGTGCCAAATGTTGCACCCCAGAGTGCCTTTTCCCATTTACACAGTTCCCTGTTTTACATTCTTTTGAAAATCTGAGTATTTACTTAGTTTTTCCAGTCATTTTTCCTGCTCTCACCCGCCCTCCTTCTTCTCTCCTCTCTCCCTGTTTTACATCCCTTGTCCTCTAATCGGACTTTTTTTTTTAAAGTGGAGAGAAAAGAGAACGTCTCCAGGAGATTTGAGAAGCCCATAAAGTAAAGCGGCTCTCTTCCAAAGGCAGCTAAGAGGCTCAGGGGAGGATGGCAGTTGCCGTCTTCTTCCAGAACATGTGCCTCAAAGCAGTGACATGGTGTCACAGTGAGAGAGAAGCAGAGAGGAAAAGAGGAGAAAGTTTAAAAAAAAAAAAGCAGAGGGAGGGAGGAAAAGAGAAAGAGAACGACCGAGAGAAAGAACTTGGTCAACTTGTCATCCATTATAGATTGCCTATTATTCATTCAGGCCCAACCCGCCTTGTGCTGTGCTGTTCTCCCTCTTTCATCTTTACTCTCTTACTCAATCTTTCTGTGTGTCTGTGTCTGTCTCTAGGCAGAAAACCCACTGTGCAGTATTTTAGGATCTCATAGGGCAGCTCTTACAGTAAAGTGTAGCGCTGTGCATTCCTACAATACACACAAATATAAATACATTAGACGAGTGTTTTTAAAACTTTTTGTGCTATAGGCACACCAAAGAGCAATCCAAAATCGCAAGGCATACCTGTGCAAAATAACTTCTATAACATGTTATCACCCTTATTACTTTGTGTTAAGAGTGATAACATGTTATGTCATTTATTATCCAATTGGTTAAAACGGGTGTGACAGTGGGAGTGGCCTATTGCAAAAAAAATTGCAAAACTTAGAAATAGATTCACAGACTCAGACAGGTTTTTGTGTAAAGGTTGATCATGAGCCAAAGGACAGCTTGTTAATGTCAGCTGGCAAAAAGAGGGCATGGTAGTGGGAGTGGCTTATAACGAAAAGGTGAATAACTTCAAAATGGATTCATGTAACATGACCAAACTCATGAACTGTTACACATAGCTGAGTGCAATAATACTTCTCATGTGAGTCTAAGTTTCATTAGTGACTTATTCCCTCCCTATACACCTTGGCCACACCCCATTCATCACTTATCAGCTGTTTCCCATACACTCTTTTGAGAGGTGTTATTAGTTTTTATTTCAATGGTGCAAGTTAGCCACGCCCCCTTTAATAATTCATGAGCCGTTTGTTATAGAGCCTTGCAAAAGGCGTCACTGGACTTGGACAGAGAAGTTCTTTTTCCACTGGTGTGACCTGTTCCTACACCTTATAGCCACTTTTCGTGTGTGTGTGTGAGAGAATGCATGCACACATGAATGTATGCATGTGCATGTATACACGTCCACGCTGGTTGTAGCTATTGTCAATTCGCACTTGTTTTTATTTACTAATGCCAAATAAAATTTGGCAAACAGCTATATTACTTGTGAAATATTCATTAAATAATTCAAGAATTCCCACCATTCCGTAACTGTACAAATAGTGAAAGCTCGGGTTCACTTTGAAGGACAGTTTTTAAATGTTTTGGGGGTTTTTTTAAGGTACAGACTTTGCCTCTGTATTGGGAAATGAATATACATCCACAGAGTGATAAAGAACACAATGAACCATTAATTTATAATGTAAATTAAATGTTTTTCACCACCTGATAAACTTACAGTGGCCACTGAAATGCTAGAGGGCTTTTAATTGGGAAACGGATACAGGACGTGTTTTATATCTATTTAACAGCGTAATGCAGTAAGTTTAACAGGGCAAATAGGAGCTGATCAAAATGAGACTCAAATGTTGTGACAGCCCACATTTTCCATTATGGCTGGACTGAGTAGTCTGTTGAGTTTGTTTTATGTTAAACTTGGTGATCCCTGTGTTTATGTAATTAAAGTACTGACAGCTGCTTATGTCTGTCATTCTGTCACTATTTGAGGAAATACAGTTTGTTTTATACTCTGCAACTTGGCAACCCAATAAAAACAGGTCCTGACCCTGAGTTTGGGAAATGCTGCTTTAGAGCAATAGGTTTAGTGATCTTTAGCTCATGCATTTGATTGTCGTCATCTGACTCCTGTTTCTCTGTCTCTTCATCTATTCCCTATACATTATGTCTTAACAACCTCCTGTTCACACATAATTAGATTTCTTATATGAAACGAATTATCTCCTTCACCCTGTTTATATCCACATGTCCACACATATACACATGCATACAAAATATGCATGAAATATGAGCCTTATGCACAGATATTCGTGAATTAACCAAGATTCATTTGTACAGGCACATGCAAATGCACAGCACACAAACACTGTTTACCCTGAATTCAGATTTCTTACAATGTGCTTTTTAAAATAATCCACTTGGTTTTTTTAAATGGTTTGCAAGTTGGAGAATTATCTCTGATCCATATCCATAAAGAAAGACTTAATCCTTCCATTTATCTCAGAAATGTAAAATTTACCAAATTGAACAGTGGCAGAGATTTCCCCCATCATCTTAGAGAGTAAGAACGTACATTCCAACGCTGTAATGTCACATAAAGACCTTTAAGATCTGATTAAACCTCTCACATTATAGCAAGAATTCACATTTATAACCTTACCCTGGAGAACAGGCATTAGATATATGCAGAGTGGTTTTAATGGAAGACATTATGTTTAGTGAGTGTAGGTGAGATGCAGACATACTTCAAGTCCTTGTCTGCCACAGTGTTACTTTACATACTCTATATTTGGGCTTTTTTTAGACCTTCTATGTTAATGCATTAGATGGCGGTGCAACATTAAAGTTTCTCTGTCATACAGTAAACAAACAGCCAACAGCCTTAAAAAAAAACAACCTGCAAGCTTAAAATATATCTACAAATAGTATCAAATCTCACTGTCACTCTCAGAGTTCAGCATAACCACAAAAAAGAAGTGAAAAAGTAGCGAGAGATTTTGGCATAAACCTAATTTTTAAAACATCATGTAAACAGGATTCTGTAGCAAGTTAATAAGAAATCTTTAATATAATTACTGTAATAAATCATAAAATTACCATGATATGTCATCAGAAATTAAGGAAACATTCCAAGCCTCTCTGACAGCAACACGACAGCTGCAGTGTCCTCCTTTGAAATTTCTTTTCTGGTCTGTAACTTGTGTTACTGCTTGCCCATTTCACGTTAATTAGAGTTTTAAACTGATGCCAAATTTTCACAGAATGAGTAAGTGTCTCTTTATGAATCGCAAGAAATCATTAATAATGTTTTAGAAGAAGTTGGTGTTTTTGACCGTTTTCTCACCATATAAAATGGAAAGTATCACTGTAACTAAGTTTGCATCTTATTTCAAATCATTGTCCATTACTTGGATTATTATAAGCAAGGTTGTATGAAGTACTTATTGATAGTCAGTGTATTGCCTACAGTGGACTGTGGTCGACATGCCCCCAGTTTGGAGAAGCAGAGAGGAGTACTGGTGCAGGAAGCTAAACAATGAACTGCTGTGGACAGGGTCAGCAGAAAAATGTCTTTAGCCACTTAAAATATAAATATACATATATATCATTTGAAGTTTACACTATATTTACAACTATAGAGTGTGTATTTTCGGATCAGTTGGCTTTTTGTTTTCAGCATCACAGGCTTAGCTTTAGGACGGGCACTTGACAGTTATAAAAGGCTTATCCAATGTTGCACTCGTCTTGCACCCCCCTAGTGTTCCTGCAGTCTGCCTGAGCTTCCTCAAGTCTGGGGAAGAGGTGGCGGGGGGAAATGACTCGTTTCAACCACATAATAAATAGGATTTCAACCTATTTAATATACCGTCTATGGCTCCAACTCGCTATGTGGACTGCAGTACTCATTTTTGGCATTGGCATTTTTGGGATCCGCAATTGTTACATCTTGCTACTTCAAGTGAAAGTGAATTCATTCTGATTAACAGTTTTTTTTGTTGCAGAAACTTGATTTCATGGCTGTGTAAGCTCTTCAAGAGGATTCTGAAAGTTTGATCATTTGCATGCCAAAGAAAGGTTAAGTATTGTTTTGGCATCAGTGCAGTAGGCTTGTATGGAGGAAATCAGATTACTGACCAGATTACTACATGTAATGTTTAGTTTTTGCAGTACTTGCGTGCATGTAAACACCATATCTGATTTCTTGCCCTACGCTGACTTCTCACAGTAATCTGGTTTCTGCTGTGCATGTGAATGTAGTCAGAGAGAAGTCATTCCTGTCAACAGGCGGGTGTGATTCAGAAGTCTGTGGTGTCAGCTGGAATATATGCACCAGAGTTCAACTAAATCCCCTCATTCTGGATTTATATTCTGTCAGGTAGTTTTCATTCTCATGGGCTAATTAGGGTGTGATTTACACCTGAGCCGACAGGTGACTGCAGTTAATTACACGGTAGGACAGGGAACAGAACTGGATTTGGGGATCGCTGACACAGGAACATGCCTGCATATACTCTGACACATGACATACAGTACGCATGCAGACACACCTTGCCCACGCATGCACTGAGCATTTCCCACCGCTCCCTTCACCTTCTTGTCACAGCTGAAGTTGTTTCATAATGGCCAAAAGACTATATGCCACTAAAACCCAGCAAACAAATAGTTTAACCTCAGGAGACCTAAGAAGAAACAAGAGAAAACACTCTGCTCTCTGCTCCTGAAGTGCTGTCAGACTTTGTCTTATCACCAGAGAAGTCGCACAAAAGTTGCTTTTGAATTTGGAGTTGCGGGGGTGTCGTCCAGGTTTCTTGTCACAGAAGCAAAAGGTTTGCTGAGTGTGACAGTTTAGTCTAACATTTTCAGGTCTGTTCCTTGACATCTTTTGTTGCTTCCAGCATGACTTTAAGGGATAATTCCGGTTTATTACAATTTCTTATTTAAAGCTTTGCTCATCATTTCTATTGGTCTATTGTTAACAAGCCAAAATTTCAGACAGATTGTCAAAATCACTTGCTCTGGAGGTAAAACCAAAATGGAAATGGAAACATTGGTAATAATACCTCAATGTAGACTGTGCAAAAATAAAAACTGATGGATGCACCAGACAGTTTGGGTAATAATTTTACTGTTCACTGTTGTTTTCTCTTCCAAAACAGTTTGGCTAACCTGAGGATTTCTTTAAAACCTGCATGACAGTCTGACTGGCCCCATCATTGCCCTGTCAAACGTTTTAGCCATCTAATACGTGAGGTTACAGGTTAAGGTTAGTGGATGTTCCAGTCCTGAACAGGTATTTTGAGTGGAGGCAAAGTTGCCAGTGTACTGGAGTTTCAAGTGCTCGTTATTTTTTAACCACTAGAAATTATGTGCATACTTACGACTTCTTTCACAAGATTTTGGTTTTGAAACAACTTGTCTGAAAACAGTAAAATCATCAGGCTGGAAACGGAGTTTTTAACCAACTAAAGCAGTTTTAGTGTTAGCATTTGACCCACTGCTGTCAGTGTGAACAGCATAGTGCAGTGCAATAGCAGATGGCTCAACAATAACAGTCACTGAAGAACACTTTCTTCCAAAAAGGGTTCTTGATGGAACCCTTCAGCTGCATCAAAAATTACATACTGTGCGCTACACACCCAAAGTGTGCACTATCGTTTGAAGGGTTATTATTACACAGAACTGCCTTGATCGCTGCCGTTGTCTGTTTTGTAGTTGCTGTTGTCATCACTACTGCATTGCATTATGCGATATATTTGCCAGTGTAGCGTCCAGTACTTGCATACTGTAATATTTCCACAGATATTGTATGCACCTCGTGTATTATTGATTTCATATTAGGTTCAGGTTTCGAACATATCAAAAATTTCACAGCCTACCAAGTCACATGTTAGTATGAAATTTTGGACTCAGCCTTATCATTGTGAACAGCAATGCAAGAACAGATGGTTTGACAGGCATAGAAACAGTAACTGAGGGGGGCGGGGCTTAGTGAATCTATCAGTATATATGGTCTATTAATGTAGGCTATATCTTAATTATGTTCAATGACTACATCTCTTCTGTAGTAATCCAGAATTATCCTTTAAGATAACGTTACATTGTGTGTTTTTGTAATATCGATTTTTATTTATTTATGCATTATTTTCTCTGCATCTTTGGTCCGAGCCTATCTTCTTGTGCATATATGGGTTGGTTTTTGTGTGTACTTGTTTATATGTGTATGTGGTTTGTCTCATCCTCCCAGCAGAGAAGCGTTGCTGTTAATTACTTAGTTGTTAAATGTTGCGAGGGCAAACCCAAGGCCTTATGGGAAGGGATGTAAATACCAGCTGAACACAGCAGGAAGCTTGTGCATTTGTGTGTATGCGTTAGTGCTATAGTGTGTGTGTGTGTCCACAGTGTTACATGCATTCTGCAAAGTCAGAGTGTAATCGCCATGTATGTTTTGTAAGGGCCAACCAGAGAGAGACAGATAATGCACTGCACTACAGGTAACAAATCCCTGTGCAGTGAATACATTGAACAGGGAAATCTATGGAGTTAAAGAAGTGGACAAAATGGCTTCAAAATCCAATTTCCCAAACCTGCTCTTCATTCAACAGGGAATGCTTTTTTTCCTGAATGCAGCATAAGTTAATTTTTTTTGAGAGGACATTCAGCAAGAAGCCACTCACTTTTAGTACTTTTTTCTATTTCTGCCTCTATCTGCCAGCACGTACGTCACACTGTACATTTATGAAAGAAGCAGAGGTCATACGGAATATTGAATCAAATATTCATATGGAGACTGTATGTGTGTTAGTGTGTATTTATGTAGTCAGATGCACACTGATGAATTTATTCATGTCTCATCCGAGATCTGAGTGTCAGTACACGTGCATGTCTGCTGTACTGTAAGTCTATGCATGTTAATAAATGTAAAATGTATTTCTGGGAATTTGTGTGTGTGTGTGTATGTGTGTGTGTGTTCCCCTATTCTCAGCTCTGCAAATGCTCATTTATGGTTTTCCAAACGTTTGTTTTTTTAATCTACTTCACTTCAAAGGGGCACATGGAGAGCTGGGGGCCTTCTAGCATATGGGCTCTAATTGAAGGAGAGACAGACAAACAGAGAGATAAAGAGAGAGAGAGAAATGGGTTTCAGTGTGTGTGTTTCTGTGTGTGTCTATATATATGTATGTGTTTGTGTGTATATATAAAGTGGTGGGGAAGGTGCTAGCATACGTTTACCTCAGTGCAGTTAGACACTTTGCCATCATGCAGAAACCCTGCAGCAGAAAACAATTGTAACAAACGTCTATTTGTGTGTGTCTTCAGGGCTGCCATAAGCTGGCAGTAGAAAGTGGCATTTCTAAAAGGCATAAGCACACACACAAACACACACAGACTTATATTACTGGCTCTGCCCACCAGCCCTCTGCTAGTCGGAGGGAAAATGTCAACCAGCGCTTTCTCTCCTATCTGTTTCATGCACACATACATCTACATACATCTGCATCTGCATCTGCTGTTCACTTATGACTAATCGGATGTACTACATTGTGAAATATAAGCATGATTTTGACAATAAGTCAAACTCCTTAAATAAATGTTTTTCATTTTGTCACAAAACAGCAGTGCAAAACTTTGCCTAAATAAAATACCATATAAAATATCTCCACACTAAACCAACTACATCTTTTTTTCCCTCTGTTTTGGGCCTTGTCCACACTAGGACTGCAACTAACAATCATTTTCATTTGATTAATATGCCAATTATTTTCACAATTAATCGTTTTTTCCAAAAAATATCAGAAAAATAGTGCAAAATGGCCTCAGCGCCTCAGGCGACATATTCAAATTACGGTCTAAAACCCAAAGTATTCATTTATTATCATATACAGCATGACAAAGAGAAGGAACAGATCTCTCATCTGAGAGGCTGAAACTGAGCTGCGTTTGGCACGTTTGCTTAGAGAATGAGTAATCAATTGTCGAAATAGTTGGTGTTTAATTTTCTGTTGACTGACTAATTGATTAATCAACTAATTGTTAATCAACTAATTGTTTCAGCTTTGGTCCACCAAAGAGTTTTTTTCCCAGTTGAAAACATCAGGCGGTCTTCTGAAAACACCCAGTTGGGAGCGCATGAGAGCACTTTGGAGGTGTAGCGTTTTCCCCGCCAGGTGTAAACCTGACAAAACTACACAAATATCTAAGAGGACCAAATGATGAGGTGATGACATTCTATATCCAAAAGGTCAAAGGTCAACTTCATTGTGACATCATGATGTTCAGTTCTCTTATCAGTCCTCTGTTATCCTCTGTAAAAAGAGTTTCTTGTCACTGGAATCACATGTATAGTGAGGAACTTCCACTTTGCCCAAAAATACACTTAATACCTTTCATTAAATTCCTTCAAAGTTACAGGTTGATATAGTGGTAAGATATGAAGCTGTTAAAATAAGATCAAGTTAGATGTGAAAATATCGGGAGAGGAGCGAGAGGGCAGTCGGACATCACAGAGGCAGAGTGGAGAAACAGCATGTACAGCCAGAATGTCTTCAAATCTAACTTGGTCAATAAATGGTTTATTTCGACCAAACAAGAGTTGGTGATTGTCAAAGGAGTGGAAAGATGAGCCGAGATGTTTTTGGTGAATAGAGATGAAACGGTATGAAAATTTAGATCACGATTATAGTGACCAACATTATCCAGCTTAGTTCAAGTGGTGCAAACTCTGCTGTGCCTTGATGAGTGAAAACGAGTCGAGCCAAGCAGCACATGTGTATGAAAAAGGAGCAACAGAGTCACCAAAGATACCAATGGAGTAAACAACCCTTCATTTCCTCTGCCGAAAAGTGGCGAAAACTAGCTGGTCCACCCCCGTGACATGTTTACACCACTGGCAATCGCAGCTTCAGCCGATAAATAACCATGACTGCTACACAGTCATTTGACCTGGGAGTGAATGCCAAGAGAAAAGCCAGATGGTTAGAAGGTGTCAGTGGGGTTTTTGGTGCAGTGTAAAGGGGGCTTTAGTTTTACTTCTGACACCTTCAGCGCTCCCACCCAATACTGGACCAATTCTAAAATTGTTTTCCCCATTAGTCACTTTGACACAAAAAAAAGGGAAAATGGAGTCCAGGTTGAAAAGTACCAAAGTTATCCTTTAAAACACTAGTGAAGGCGGACATGCAGAGTATAGACTCTGATACACGCACACACTCTATCAATTTCCACTAATTCTCTCTCATACACATACACCACGCCGTTTTAAAAAAATCTAAATGAAACATCAGAATTCAGAGCCACTCTGCATGGGTCGACCCTAATTCAGGAGCATTTGGGAGGTGGAGGAGTAGAGGAGGAGGAAGATGAGGAGGAGTGGAGAGAGGGGGTCAGAGGAAGGTGGCACAAAGCGGGTGAGAAATTGAGAGGATTATGTAGCCAAGGTGAAGGTGGATTGAGTGGACGGACATAGTGAGTTGCGAAGGAGGATGGAGTCGAGGATATGCATTCATAATTCATTCCCAGCTGGTGTGTGCATGTGTTTGTGTGTTTTTGGTGTGATGTGCAATATGTGTGTGTGCGTGGGATGGCATGTGTTTGTGAAACTATGTGAGTAGTACACGTTTGTGGAAGAAAAAATGTGTCTCCATGCATGCTTCTATGCATATAAATGTGGGTAGTGCTGTGTGTATTTGCAGTGTTGTGATGTGTGTGCTTGCGTGTGGGTGTGTGCCTGTGAATGCATGTGTTTTAGCATTTCTGTGTCACATGTGTGCGTGTTTGGAGGTGTGTTTGTGTATAACGTGTGTGGCCTTGAGGAAGGAAATCAAAACATTTATGGAGTTGTGATGAGTGCTGTTGCCCCTGTGCTGAAAAAAGATCAGGGACACACAGGCTTCTCTTTTTTCGCTCCTCGCCTCAGGTGAGGCACAGAGCGGAGTCACACTGCCTGGAATAAAATGTTTTAGTTTAATTCAAAATCCTGAATCCTCAAGATGTCTTTTGTTGAAGAATCCTTGTCCTTGTATGTGTGTGTGTGTGTGTGTGTGTGTGTGTGTGTGTGTGTGTGTGTGTGTGTGTGTGAAAAGAGATGGACTAAAGAGAAGAAGAAAAAAAAGGTTCAAGAGAATTTTTTTGCCCTGGGTTTAGCCTGCCAGGCAGCACTGACGATTTGGACAAATTGAACCTGGTAGTACCAAACCCAATCACGACCCAGTTCTAACCTACCTATAATCTGCTTTTAAAGAGTTGTTTCAACCAAATCAGATGAAATATTTTCTCAATGATTTTGTGTGTCTAGATATTTTTAGTTTTATTTGCCAAGGCTTTCATATGAAACCTCTGCCACCTCAACACAATTGAGGTGAACTGAATTTTGTTTTGTCATGTTCAAAGCGCTGAAAAGTGACATCTGAAAACCTCACCAGTGACATGTCTTCCCAGAAACAGTGTCCCAGTTACCCAAGATAATCCACAGACCTCTCTGTGAACTGATTTCATTCAAACTACTCTCTACTGAAATAAATAGTGGCAATGAACTGAGAGCTACAACTGTGAGTAGAGAGAGGCAGTAAACAAGGTAGCATAATAATGGAGACAAGTCCAGAAAAAGTAAGAAAGACCCTGAGACTGAAAAGAAAGTGATAGGAAAGAAAAATCCAGGAATAATTTAGAGAGATGACAACAAGAAGTGAATGAACAGAGTAGAGTAAAACAGAGAATAAAGATGAATGACGAGTGATTCACTTACAGTGGCTGGGTGTGGGAATATTCACTGTCAAGACATCTCAAGCACGATGCGAACTGATGCCACGCCACATCATTTATGGTTTGCACCCATTCAGACACTCCAACAATGTGAACAAAAGCTTTCTGCTCCACTTTTCCACGTTCAATTCAAACGAGAAAAACAAAGCAAAAAACATGCTGCACACAAACTTTACAACTTCTGCTACTTTTCTGTCCCTTCTGTATTCCAAGTCAAACTTAAAGGAGCAATATGTTACATATTGCATGTCCAAAAATGTTTACTGCAGTCCAAATTGTGAGTTGGAGCTCTATACGATATATTAAATAAGTTGAAATCCTATTTAAAGGAGAAATCTGTAATATATTTACTGTACTAAATCAGGAAATGACATGATATGTCATCAAAGATCGAGGAAACATGTTAAGTTGGAATACTTGCTTCTCTGACAACAGTGCTGCAGCCATGTCTAAAGGTGTGAAAAAATTCCTATTCTGGGCTGGAATAACTGTTTTTGTACGCCGCGTGAATTAGAGTTCAAATTAATGCCAAATGTTCGCTGAATGAGTAAGTGTTTGTTTATGAGTCGTAAGAAATCATCATCATAATCAAATCATCATTATCATCTGGAAGGAGCTGATGTTTATAATGGTTAAACTGAGTAAGCGAGGTAGCGCTGGCAGAAATGAGGCAGTGACTGAACTCAAACTCCAGAGTGTGTATTTTTTTCGGAGCAGTGGGCTCATTCTCACTCGTTATTGTCAATTTACGATGTTGCATGCATGCTGCTTGCGCTTCTTCAGTGTTCCTGCAGCCTGTCTGAGCTTTCCCAAGTCTCGTGAGGAGGAGGCAGGGGGAAACAACTTGCTTCAACCATAGACTGTATATGAAATGGGATTTCAACCTATTTAATATACAGTGTATGGTTCCAACCCGCTATTTGGACTGCTGAACTTTTGCACTCACAATTGCTCCATATTGCTCCTTTAGTCTACAGTCCATGGTTGTAGCAAGTTGTTTCTCCCTGCCCCCTCCTTCCCAGACTCAGGGAAGCTCACGCAGGCTACATGAACTTTGAAGGAGCCCTAGATGAGTGCAAAATTGTAATGTGACAATACCAAGTCACGACGAGTCCTACACTGTAAGTTGATCAGCTGTTTATAACAGTTAATGTAAAGCTAAACCCGCTATCTTGAAAACATATGCCCACTGCCCTGAAAATACACACTTGGATTTGGGGTTCAGTGACTGCCTGACTTACTGCCTGACAGAGAATGATTTCTTACGACACTTAATCTAATTAACGTGAAACAGGCAAACAAAAACAGTTATTTAGGCTCAGAACAGAAATTTCAAAAGGAGGACAAAGTAGCTCTAGAGTTGTTGTCAGTAACACAAGTATTTCAACAGAGCATGTTCCCATAATCTCTGATGATATATCATGGTCATTTTATGATTTATTACAGTAGTTATATCTATATGTAAAGGAGAAATCTGTTATATGATGACATGTACTAGTGTGGACACGTCCCCTTCAAATGACTTGAGATACTTAAAGATTTTCAAATCAAGTCTCAGTGGAAATGAAGTTCATTTCACCACTTAATCGACTCTTATCTTGTTATATCTCTTATTATCATATCATGTGGATGAGATCTTCATGAACATTACACTACAACAAAGCAATCAATTACATTCAGAAAATAATAACTCCTCCAATTAATGTATTTTTAAACCTCTCTCTCGATGCCATTTATGTAAGCCTCTATTTATACCACAGTAAGAGTGTCTCTGTAAATGTATATGAGGCCCTACTGTGTTTTTCCCCCTTTAATCCATCTCACACTGTACTACAGAGAAGTTATTTCAAGAGCGAATCTCGAGCTTGTTTATTTTTAGAAATATCACATTTCCAAACATAAACGCCAGCGTGCCTGTGGCTATTTTTAATCTGTGTTCTGTTAGGGTGCAAAATTCAACAAAGTCACACTTCAGATTAGAAATAAAACACAGAAAATCCACCCCACAATAAAAAGTTATATTTTATTATTGCTTTGTTGCTTTTAAGTATAGGTATTTTAGGCAATAGGGCAGAGAATGTCCACTGACCTTGTCTGATGGCAAAGTGTTTGTTTGGGCTCCATTTGGCCGTGCCGCTTATAACACAGCAGCGAGGGTGGGGAAACCTGGTTAAATGGATTGCAGGTGCCTTATGAGGCAGCAGGTATGACGTTGAATCTGCTGATGATCAAACAGCAGCAGGTGGTAGAGATGCTGTTGTAAACTTTAATTTAATCTTTTGACAGTTTGTGAGTAAGACACAGTATCTTTTCTATTTGGATTCAGCCCATACACGCTGTATGGATTATGCCTCTATTAGTTTGGTTTATGATGCTGTAAGTACACATCATATTTTGTGTTTATGTCTTGCAGAGTAGCCGGTTCAGGTTGGCGTAAGTGGCATGCGCCCTACTGTGTGCCAAATTCAAATGGAGTGGAAACCATGTCTGACAGGCACAGTGCCGGGTTTTGGAGTGTACTCAAAGGTGGTTGGAAATAAGCTTCGGCTATAAACACGTGTACAGTACATTAGAGACTGCATATGCAACTGTCTGTTTTTCTGTACTTGTCACCTAGATATAAACTGATAAACTAAACCGAAGGTGGGGTAAGATATGTCAGTCTTTCCAATGGGGATAACAGTGCTCACTAAACAGACTCTCCCTGAAAGCATTCAACACATGGAAAGTGTAGCTGTTTGAACAAAGAGCGCTCGTTCAAACCCTGCCTAGTTTGTCACCATCATACACCTGACCAATCACTGCATTAAGTCGACTGTGTTTGTCACATTGTTTAGTATGTCAGCAATTCAGATACTGGAAAAATGGGGTTTAAGATGCCGTTCAGCAATCAGGCAGGGAGTTTGTCTGAAGAATATGGTCGCCTTTGCAAACATGACGCTGATGATTGGCTACGTAGGCAAAAAAATACCCTTCACAGCATTTGCAAATAGCCTGCATAAAATGCACAGTATTGATTTACACTTACTAAGATTTCTGCAATAAAATGAATGATCTTTATTAATGAAATTTCACATGGCTTCTCCTGATGTGGGTAACATGAATCAAATAGATAAAAGCCGTACCAGATAGCAGCAGTAACAGCAGCATATTTAATATACTAAAATTACACATTTAGAGAGGTTGAAAGTAGGGCTGTGACAGTATGGATTTTTTTTTCTGACCGCTGTGACAGAGCAGAATGAAAAAGCGGGATATCGGGTTTACCCTAACTGCCTTAATAATTAGGTTTTATTTGACTAATTTTAAGGATACTGTCATAAGCGTAGCTCCTTGAAAGAATAGGAGAGTACGCAAGTGTGTGAGAGTGAGCAGTAGCAGCAGACTGAGGGTGACGGTGCTGCTCATAGTGGAGCAGAATCTTAACCTTAGCTGTATGTTGTCAATCTGGCAGTAAATGTACAGTACAGGTTACACTGTGTATGGGGTGTGCTAATTTAATCCAATACACTTTTTTATCAAATTCAGCGAATATCTCCTCACAGTCCCATAGCTCCCCGTTCTGTGTGAAAAAATGGATGTTTTTAGATAGCGCTAGCTCTGTAAAAGACATTTAACATTATTCGAGTCAGTCAGCAACAGGTGACGTTCATGCGCGTGCGTAAGGCATCACAGTGATGCTGTATTGTGGTTTTTGTCACAGCCCTAGTTGAAAGTCAGAAATATTAATAAATAGATGCTAAATTTTTGTGTTTATAGATTGTGTCTGTGATAGCAGTGTGTTTGTGTGTTTCACAGTCTTTGATGTGTGTGTCTGCTTGTGTGTATGTGTCACAAAATTGTTTTGAGTATTTCCTTACAATGTTCTCAGACAGGAACACTCATATCTTCATCATAACACAGTTAAAAGCCTTATTTCTGTATTGTCTCCCAAGTGAAGTATTGTATTCGGTGATTTAATGACAGTCAGGATTGTTTGGAACACAGTGAGCATATAGCTCAACAGCACAGAAAATAATTGTGCTGCAGGAATGGTTTGAAAGGTTTCTGTGAATGTTTTGGTATGTTTCACACTGTGACTGAGTCATCACTGCAATCCATTGTAACTGCAGTGAATCCAAGATGTACAGCTGCTGTCCTCAGTGGAGGAGTGAAGGCTGCAAACTTTTCAGAGCTACTTTTCAATCCTATAGAAGGTTGAGTATTTTCTACTCAAGCATTTCTGGATTTTTATAATTTTAGGGACAAGGTAATTTGGACTTTGGTGTCGTTTTGAGCACAAAAAGGCCAAATGGTAGAGCAGCAAGGCCATCAAAAAAAAAAAAGATTTTAAGCCCATGGAAATAACGAATTTAAGGATGGTTTTATTTATATCCTTTTTCTCGTATAAATAAATTGTGACTTGACTTGACTCTAATTTGTTAATGACAAGCACTAACGTGAATAATTATAACTGCTCGCACAAAACGATGAGTTCAACATGGCAAAGTTTATGGGAAAGTTTACTGTAACCTTTTTAATGTCCTGCTCCATCCTGGCTGTGATTCAGCTGCAAAACCTTGACCAACAGTTGGTGTTGAGAATCTTGAGGAGGAGGATGTGGGCTGGTGAAAAATCAAAATGGGCCGGCGACACATCTCTCACTCTTGTTTTTGTATGATGGGCTGCTCAAACAGCCCACAGAGTGATTTCTCCCAGTGCTCCCAATAGCCAGTTCAACTATGGTTTCATGTCATTTGTTGGCTAATTCATCAAACTTTCTTACCTCGGCTCAGTCGACCTTCTCTTGTCAGTCACAGCTCTGCTGGATGAGCACATCAGGATGAGTATTAAAATGTCTAAAAACACTACACTTTTTCTTGAGTTGTGTACTTAGATTCTCGGAAATGTTTCCAACAACGGTCAAACCCAGAGAATTCCATAATTTATTCAAGGCACTAGTAGCCACTAGTTGCTATAACTTTTGGGAAAACATGGTGAGTAGAATGACGTTGACAAACATGAATAAAACTTTCTGCCTGAGTCACGATAGAATTTTCATCTAATAACAATTTTCATCGTCAGTTATTTTCTTGATTATTTGATTAGTTCTTTGGTCTGTAAAATGTCAGGAAATGATGAAAATTGTTGATCAGCGTTTCCCAAAGCCCTAGATGACATCCTCAGTGCTAGATTTGTGTCAGAAATGGCCTGGTGTTCCAACAGTTCATACAAGGCTCAAAATTGAACCCGCCACTGGTTTCACTTGATGTTACCCAATAAAAAATCAACAAAAGACACTGGTGACTTGGGAATTCTGTGATTCCCCTGTGTATTTTTCTGCCATGCTATGTATGATTCTGGGCGTCACGCTTATTGGGTGTGTATTTGTGTTATTGTGTAAAAGTTAAAATAGAATATTTAAAAAAAAAAAAAGACACTGGTGACTAAAACTGTATTGACAGGAAAGAGGTAAAGGCGAGAAAGTTGAAATCAGCCGGTGCAGCACAGGAGGGGCATCAAGGCCTCATGGCATAACATTTTTTGTGGGGCATAAGGATGAACTGAGGAAATTTCTGTTCTGTGCTCAAGACAGATCTCAGCAAAGGACCAGTGTGTAGGATTTAGTGGGATTCTAGTGGTGAGATTGTAGTCTGCAATCAAGTGAATACAGCGTGCCTCCTCCTGCCCCTCCAAGTGTATATTTAAGAAACTACATTGCTGCGAAACTCAGAAAAACAATGGCATTAATGGCCATATCCAGAGGCAGTGTTTGCTTTGTCTGTTCTGGGCTACTGTAGAAACATGGCGGTGCAACATGGTAACCTCCATGGTAGGGGACTCTGCCCTGTGAAGATATAATGGCTCACTCTAATGCACATGTGGCAAACTCAATGTGGCCCACAACAGCTTGAAAAGAATCTAATTTGCACAGCACAGTTCTATGATGGCTCACATGTCCCACAACCACTTTTGTCATACACAAAGGCAGTTATGTAATATGATAACAAGTAGATATATTTATATAGTCTGACATTTACAATCAGCCTTTTGAAGAAATCATAATGTTGATGTGGCCCAGGATTGGCACATCGGTTCTAAGTTAAATAAAACAAAGCAATTCTTATTTTCAAGTGATTATGCACTAATGAAAACATACTTCTGAATTTTATATTCCATTTCTAACATATTCTACCAATAAATCCCACACTGGAACTTCAGATGTGAAGAGAGGACTTCCAAACTGAAAGGTCAAACCTGTCCATGATCAAAATGAAGAGATAAACAGAACACAACCTTACAGAAACCACAGAGGGATCAACTTAAACTATAAGCAGAAGAAGAGCAGGACGAGAGACACTTCCAGATGATTCTAACCTTCACAGGAGCCAAACACTGTGACTGATTGCAAGAGTTTAACCAGCAACCTTCAGATTAGCCAGATCCGATGACTGATTGAGGGAGTTTCACCTGCATGCTCTTCTCGCTTCATCCATCTCTCTTAAGCTGATGGAGAAAAGCTGTGACACCTCTTCCTGTTCTACCGTCACACATCCTTCCTATGCCTTCCACTGCCCTTCTCATATTTCCTGACTGATGTCTCCCCTCCGCTACTTCTCTGTCATTCCACCTGAATGTGTTTTCCTCCAGCGGCGCGGTGTGAAAAATGTCAACAAGAAAAAGCGGACCGAAGGGGAAGTGTAGCACTTTGCTACGCTAATATCATGCTAATGGTGTTGTGAGAACAGCTGAATTGCTGTCAGTTGAAAGCCATTAGAAACAGTTCAGTTTGACACTCTGGATTTAGATGGAGGGGGTTGATCCAGCAATTTCATTCCAGCACAGTGTACTGTATATGTAGTCGTGCTGTCAAGTCATTAATCATGTTGTTGCTGTAGGTCTCATATTTGTCAGCTGCTGGATAACTCATTTTGGAGGGAAACGGATCAAGCGCTGACAGTTCTATAGTGCTTAAAATCATTCTCCGTGGGGAACCCATTTAATGAGAGACCTGATGCCGATCTCCCTCTCTTGTTTGGGCCAATCAGTCTGAAAAATGGCCAATGCCTGCCTGTGATTGGCTCAGTCACAGGCGAGTGTGCAAGAACAGCGTGTTATCCGATAAAACAGCCCCAGTGACAGATGATCCCTCGGACATGTCAGTGCGCTGAAATCGCTCACTTCACTTGTCATTCTGGATATTTGGATTTGTAACCCTTCATCTCGCTTGCCTTCTGCCTCCTTCCCCTTTTCTTCTCTCTTTTCTTTGAATCTGTGCGTGTCTGATTTACAAGTGTAATCCCCGAGCATGACGGAAATTTTCTCGCTCTGAGAGCCTCAAAAACAAACACTGTGGAAACAAGGTGCAAGAGCGCAGACAAGTCATTGCTATGAAAGATTTATGCAATAATACATCCTGATGTACTTTTAACAGTCTTTGTAATAGAGACAGATGGGAAACTAA
The DNA here is from genome assembly GCA_027495735.1 of Lutjanus campechanus. Taxonomy (NCBI): domain Eukaryota; kingdom Metazoa; phylum Chordata; class Actinopteri; order Lutjaniformes; family Lutjanidae; genus Lutjanus; species Lutjanus campechanus. The sequence goes on along the minus strand of JAJHUR010095058.1, from coordinate 13,839 downwards.
ACGAACAACAGGGAGGAGAGCGGAGGAGGGTGACAAAGGGTGATTCATACCTGCGGTGTGGAGTAGAGAGCAGGGAATGATTTAGTCACAAGAAGAAGAGGAAGAGAGATTTTCCTCGTGCTGGGGGAATTGGACAAACAGCTATTAAGAGAAGAACCAGCTCGCCCCCATGCTGTACTTTCTCTTCCCCTTCTCATTGGCTTGTCGGACAGGCTCATTTCTCGCCGCTCTCCACTGAGGATATCTGCCAAAGAGCGTTCCAGATCCAGTGATGGCAAGACACAGGAGGGCAGCCTGTACCTCAGCCATAACACACACACACACACACACACACACACACACACACACACACATCTCAGCAGACACAGATGCCTTCTGCCAGATCAGGGTCAGTCAGCTGTGAAATTCCTGTGATTGGTGTGTACTGTATTTGTTCCATTGGGGGTATACATCTGTGTGTGTATGTGTGTGTCACTTTGCAACTGCCTATAAGATTGCTCTTTTTTTTTCCAAAAAAAAAAATACTTTCACACAGATTTATGCATCCAAACAATGGGCCTCATGCAAGAACATTTGTGTAGTCTTATTTTAATTCTTTCTTTCCTACAAAGGGCTCATGCGAGTGTGCCACCTTAGATTTAGCAAACGCTCGTAATTTCAGATAAATGATCCCACTGTGCTTATTTGAGCACAGGTGCATGCGACTTGTAAATCAGCATTATGAACACGCCAATAACAGCATATAAGGCTGTGTTTCCTGTCCCATATATCAGGAAGTGTTCATTCATGAAAATGGCATCAAAAGTAACCGGAATTACCGCCTTGCGGTCATAGAAGCTCATGGCTTCACCAACCAATCAAGTTGCAGTTTACTGTACATCCATGTCTCATAATATAAAGACTTTAAAGGAATTTAATAACAAGTATTCAGGGTATTTTTTGGCAAAATGAAAGTTATCACGATACATGTATGATTCCAGTGAATAATTTCCAGTGAGAAACATGCTTGAATACCTAACAATTAAAATGAAATATATTCCATAATGCATAAACATAATAATTTCATGTATAATGGTAAGTTCTCTACTGTCCTAGAATTGTCATAGACACCAAATCTTTGTGTCCTTTGTTTCTTGTCCATAGCAGAATGGGACCTTAAGTTCATGTGCTTCCTCAAATTTGTAACTCAAGTCTGACCCCCACCTCTGACTAGCAGCTCAAATGCTTTGATAATACCTCTGTTATTAGAAACTGAAGAGAAAAATTGCAAGATAATCCAAATGAGCTACTGACTGCACACCTGAGCACCTTAAAAGTAAGTCAGAAATAAGTTTAAATACAATTCCTTGCACTGCAAATGGTAGTCTTAAATTCAACATTTGTACCAGGATTTTTGTATAGATTTGTCTTCCAGTTTTCATCTCTTTTATGAGTAAAGTAATGCTCCCCAAGTACAGTGTGTTCCTGTGTCGATTAAGGAGTGCCCGGGTCTCGGCCTCCTGCATCCTTGTGTGCCTGAATGAATTAGACTTTTATGCCTGAGGAGGAGGTGCCACACCTCCTCATCGAGGTCTGAACATGGCCCCCGTTTCTCATTGACACATGTCACCCTGTCGGCCTGTGTTATCATCGTGGTTTCAGTGAGGCGGGACGAGACGGGAGGGCAGCGGCAGTAGCGGCAGCAGCACTGTACTCCCGCTCACATCTTTCTGCCACTAATAGGCAGGAGTTAAATAGGGAAAGCTGTGACCTGCATCATCTGATTATGCATGTGGAGAGTGTGTGTGTGTATGGGAGGGAGGGGTGGGCAAAGTTTTTCTGAGTATAATTAGAGCTTGATTAGTGTTGAGATAAGCTTAGCCTTTCAAATGACCCAATTACTGCATGCAAAGAGGGTAGAGGTTATTTTTGCATTTTCTCTCTCCCTCTCACTGTCTCTGCCTCACTGTCTCAGTCCCAAACACACGTGCACACACGCACACACACACACACACACACACACACGCATATACACACAGAGACGTATGCCCTCACCCTGATCAGAGTAGTGTGTGTATATTTTAATGGGCCAGTGTGTTGTGTGCTGAACAGATGTCATAACGCCGGGCCAGGGGCCGAGGGGGCCGAAGCAGAGGATCAGACCGCTGAGAGTGTCTGGCTGTGGAGAGAGGACCACACAGGACCGGCGCTAATTATAAGATACCTTGAAAAATAGCTTTCAAGCAGGCCTTCTCGGATTTGTTAAACTGGCGAGGTACCACTTAAGGTGCTTCATGATAATGAACATCGATTTTGCTTTCAACTTTAAGCACTTTGCTTCCCTGCTGGACAAAGGCAGACAACACCGCTGTGCTGGAGATCCTGAGGTTAAAGAGTCTGCAGTTTCCCATTATAATACGAAATCTAAAGGACTAGAGCTGGCAGATCTGCATTCTTTTAGTGCTTTAACAATCGAAGTTTCCCATAATGTACCATACTGCAAGGTTTAGATTTCATCCTTTCCACGTAGCTACAGATGCACTTGCTATAGGCATCAACTTCAAGCCTATCACAGTGAGCACTTCATTGCAATTTATTTGACACCGCATGCTCGCAAGCAAGGACAATCTTGAAAATGTGTCGGTGGTGTGTTCAAGGACACTTCAGTCAGCATTCGCTTGATGTGTTTTCAGAAAACAGAACCTACAAGACAGATGATGAGCTAACATGGAGGTTGTAAAAGGGATCATATCATATCCAAGATTTCAAAGTCCCTGCAAGTTCCTTTTCATGGTGCTGTACAACACCAGCTGACTGGAGGGCTCAACCAAAACGTATTGTGGTCTTCAAAACTGCTTCCCAAACCTGGTCTTTGGGAGCCACTGCCCTGCATGTTTTAGATATCCCCCTGCACCGCAATACCTGATTCAAACTGGGTAAATGATGATGATGAGTTGATCATTTGATTACGGTGTGTTGGAAGAGGGAAACATCTAAAACATGCAGTGTAACCCCCCGGACAGGGTAATGTGAATACACATTAGGGCTTCATTATTTATTAATCTAACAATCTTTTTTAATCAATTATTTTTTGTCTAAAAAACACTACAGAGTTCTAAGAAAAAAATGCCCATTACAATTTCATAGACCCAAATTAAATGTCTTTATTAAATGTCCTAGAAGGTATTCAAGTCTCCTCTCATAGAAAACAAAAAAATTTTCACATTAAAGCTTCTACAAGGAAGTTGTTGATTTTAGAGGCCTCTATAGTCATGAAATATAATGTCAAAAATGAAATTACAATTCATTAAATATAATTTAACTTACTGACTGTAACTTTGCCTGTTAAAATGTAAACACAGGCTTGTTTCATATGATTTCAAGGTGAATCTGATCTAAATAAGAGGTATTAAGAGTAACTACAGCCCTATATAAAAGAAGCCAATTTCTCAATGTTGGTCTTGTTTACTTTCGTAGATCATATAGAGGCACCAGTGTAAGGCTGCAACGATTATCTGCATTGTTGATTAATCAGTTGATTATTTTCTCAATTAATTAGTTGTTTAGTCCACAAAGTGTCAGAAAATGGTTTAAAATGTTGATCAGTGTTTCCCCAAGCCCAAGGGGAGATCCTCAAATGTCTTGTTGTGCCCACAATCCAAAGATATTTAGTTTACTGTCATAAAACAGTTTTCAAAAAGAAAATATTCCCATTTCGGAAGCTAGACTGAAATCATTTTGACGTTTTTGTAAAACATTACTCAAACAGATTAATCGATTGTCAAAATAGTTGATTAATTTCAATTCATAACTAATTAAACATTGCAGCTCTACATCAGTATTACTCTGAGACTGTTTCATAACCAGTTACAAACTCATTGTGCTGTAGTACATTTAAGGAGAATGAACCACCAGTTTCTGTCTTTTGTTTAAAAAGTTTTTTAGAAGAGTTGTTAATTAAAGTCTGTTGATGGAATAGGATAATCTTTTCAACTCTAATAGGCCCAATTTGTTGTAAATGAGATGAAACACTTCTCTCCATTCATTTAACTGCATTACTTCACAAACAATATTTCTAAGGCATGTCCCAACTGCATAGCGAAGAAGACATGAATGAAACATAGAAACCGAAATAAAGATGCGTGAACTCTTTTCGGGTTGGGATGCTCTGTAAACACACGGCACCAAGGATCAAGGCAGGGATGTAGTTACTATCATGTCTGTTTCAACAAATCAATTGTTACTCCCACTCTGCCCAGCCAGTCAGCGATTTACTTGTAAGCTTTGTTTGGGGTCACACAAGGGGGACTTTAAATAAAAGAAACTTTTAAAAGACTACAAAACAGTAATTCCTAGGCCACAGAGGATCAGTGGTGCAGAGCCAGAGCAACATTGACCTGATTTGTCTCCAGTATGAAGATGGATGTAATGGTTATGTACTATATTACATGAGAGGGGAGGATTATACAGTGCAGAGATATTTCAGCTGTGTCTTTGAGGCAATGACGCCATTTAAATCTCTCATTAACTCTGCCAGAGATTTATCACCATTTGAATGAGCAACGCTAAATGATCTTTGGGATTATGCTAAGCTAAATCAACCACCAACAAGAGAGGAGCAGCATCTATATTGAGTGTCTGAGCTAGCCGGCGTCCCTGCTGCACCCTTTTCTCACTCTCTGCCTCCTTGCCATTTTTTGAAATTCCACTCTCCTTTTTCACTGTTTTGGTCTTGCTTTTTTGATTTTTTAATACTTTCTCTGGTTAAATCCTGCCACCACTGCTTAATTAAGGTTGATTATCTGTGTCTGTATGTGGGTGTATGCATGCGCCTGCGGCCTGTTTGCACATCTGTGAGTGTGTGCACCTGGATGCACAAGAGAATGCATGTGTTTCAGTGTGACTAAATGTTGTTTTTTTTCTTTCAAGCACATGTGTGTAATCAATTTGCAAGTGCTTATCTGACTCACCTCACAGAAGGTCATAGAATTAGTTGGCAATTCATCGGAAGTCACAGTTGTGTTCTGTGCGGAGCAGACAGACATTTACACACCTACCTTTATAATGGTCTACGCTTCGCAGTAGATCCCTGTCATCCTTTTTTAGCTACAGTCTCACCCGCTCTGCTCTCTTTCCCTCCCACACCGCCACGCTGTGCCTCTCTCCCCTTGCCTCTGCTTTCATGTTTTAAGAGCTCCTCATTCCCTTTGAGTATGATATTGCCCATTCTCCTCTCCTTGGCTCCCCTCCTCTCCTTTTCCCTCCCGCTCTGTTCCTTTCTCCTTGTGTTTGGCTGAATGAGTGGCAGGTGTCTCCACCAGATGCCAAGTTGTAGTCGGGAAGCAGTTGTGATGATGACGGCCTGACAAGCAGCATGTGCATATATATATATATTTTTTTTTTTTCCTTTTCTTTTTATTATTGTGTCATGCACAAATAATGTGCCCAGCCCAAACAGATTTACAAGACACCAATATTTCGAGAAATAGACCAGAAATCAGACTAGAAACAAATCACAAGTAATACCAAACAAATAAATGACATTTTTTTCAAGCGTTTGAAACAAAGGTAGCAAACTTATAAGCATTAGAATTAAACAACCATTCTGTTTACAGCCTGTATTCCAAAAAACAGGGGATGTGTAAAATATAAATGAAAACAGGATGTAATGATTTGCAAATATTTTTCGACTTTTATTCAATTGAAACACAGTACAACAACAATATATTTATTGTTCAGACTGATAAACTTTATTCTTTTTTGTAAATAGACACGCATTCTGATTTTCATGCCTACAACATGTTTCAAAAACAAAAGACTGAAAGTAGTGGAATACTCAAAGAACACCTGTTTAGAACATTCGACAGGTAAACAGGTCAATTGGGTTTGAAAGGGACATCCTCTAAAGGCTCACTGGTTCACAAGGATGTGGTGAGGTTCATGAAAGGAATTTAGGGATTTCATCATCTACAATCCAAAATACCGAGACACATTCTGCACATATCACAGTAGTGTGGCTTCATAGTAAAAGAGTTTGGGTACTTGACTGGCCTGCCTGTAGTCCAGACCTGTCTCCCATTGAAAATAGAACGATGGAGACCCTGGACCGTTTAGCTACTGAAGTCGTATATCAAGCGAGAATTTGAATGAACTTCACTTTCAAAACATTGTGTCCTCAGTTCCCAAATGCTTACAGAGTGTTCTTAAAAGAGAAGGTGATGTAACACAGTCCCAACTTTTTTGAAACATGTTGTAGGCATCAAATTCAGAATATTTACATAAAACAATAAAGTTATTCAGTTTGAACATTAAATATGTTAGTACTTAGTGCTGGATTCACTTTTTTGAACTGGGGTTGTATTCTTATTGTATAGTCCTTTTTAAGATTCTTAATGCATCGCAGCAAAAAGGACAATACAGATGAAAATGTGATTCATTCTCAACTTCTCAACTAATTCGCATAATTCACACAACCTGTTGTCCCCCTCAGTGTTCTGCCGACTTAAAGGGCCAGAGGAAGGATTCCTGTTCTCAGCTGTGCAACTAAAGACCTGTGACTCCTTGTTAAGTTTCCTGTAACATAAGGTTCAGGATCATCATACATGTTTGTAATTTTGGCTTCAACAAAATATCATTTAACCATTTTGCCTCAAATGTAGCCAGTAACTTTCCTAAGTAATTGTTCTTATGGTGCATGATAAACTATTACTATACAGTACATAGGCCTATATTGTAACTCAGCTTCCTCAAAAATAGCATGAATCTATTTTAGTCCATGGAGAATTCCCCCTTTTTCCGACATATTAAGCAAATGCTACCATTGTCTTCAATCATTCAAATTTTTGCCATATTGCACCATACAACCCATATTACCTTGAACAGCTAAAATAGAAGCAAACTAAAAAAGCAGCATGCAGCTCCATTCTGTATGTAAGCCCCCTTAGTCATAAATTAATATGAGGGAGACACATTCAGCATAAATTTGTGAGTAAGTAAAATGCCCGTGATCTTTTACATATTTTAAACCGGTTGACAGCAGAGCCTAATGTGTATGTGCATATGTGTTATTTTCTTTTCTTTTCTGCGTATGCGTGTGTCTGTGTGTACATTATGACTAGTGTGGAGGGATGTGAGAGAAACGGGAGAGGGAGATGGCTCTTGTAATTGAACCCTGGCTGTGCTTGATGAAGCTTTTAGCAAATATCTAGCCGGGGAAGCTAGGATGAGAATTTAGACAAACAACCAGCGGGAAAGGGACGCGCAGACAGAGAGAGTAGGAGAAAAATGAGAGAGGGAGAGGGACAGAGTTTTGATTAAAAAGGCATCACTTGCTGGAATGGACAATTACTGGTACAAAGTGAAAGCTGTGCGTGTATTGCTACTAGCCCAGAGGACAAAAGGACATCATCAGCCATGTGATTATGATCCAATCTAACTGGAATTTGAACAGCAAAACATCTTTGACTGTGTGGTGAAGTAGATAGTAATCTATCATGTTTCTAGAAATGAAATTACACAATGTGTCAAAAGTATGTGGACACCCCTCTCCTACTGTTACGTTCTTTTGGTCTGCAGCATACAGTGATATATTAAGTCAACCTGAAATTTGTATTCTCCACACTTTTTGTATGAGCAAGACTAAACTAAACTTTACTTTTTGTTAATGATATTTCAACCTGCTGAGTCACCACCAGCTCTCACACACTTGAGGTTGTGTTCATCCTGCATTATACAAAAGAGTGGAGTCTATGTAGCATTAGCTGTCTCTCTTTCATAGCTCCAGTTGTCGTGTTGACAAAATGCATACCCTGTGAACATACACACCCTCATGTAGATACATAAAAATACCTTGTTAATACTTCACCCAGAAAGAGCTTTTTTTCCCTCCAGTCCCGTAATCCTTACCTCATCCCACCAGTCGAACATGGTGTATTTACTTTGACATTTCAGTTGCTTATAAGAGGTAGTTCCTGTGAATCATTCAGAGTAAGTACGGTTGTTCCCCCCTGCCCAGTGTCTCAGTATGACCCTCTTCGCTGTAGTGAGAGCAACCCACAGGTTTCTGAAGAGCCATCATGAAGCTCAGTGTGGTAACTCTGGCCGTTGCCATCTTGGCAGTGCCGGACTTTGTTTAACTCCCAGCTAATCCAAAAATGGGTGAAGTGGAGCGTGGGTGGAGCTGAAGCAGATGAATGAGGAAGCTACCCAGTTGCTAGCCACCTGTGACAACACCCACCTGTCACTCAGAGCGGGTATGCACTTATTTTGCCATGAATAGACAATAATGCAATCCAATCCTGCACCAACCACAAGAAAATTAGTGTCTACCCCGGTGTGATGTTTACATAAGTCATGATCAGAGCTGGAGCCAGAGGATACCCTTGACTTCTGCAGAGTTGTTTGACCTGGGTGTGTATGCCAATTGTACCCTTTCCCACCGAGGACAGAAACCAGATGTTAGTGGGTGTTAGAGGATTTCTGCTCAGTGTAAAAGAGGCTTCATAGATAGTGGGGAGAAAGGAAATGAGGAAGACAGAGTTGAAACAAAGGTCTCTGGCTGGACTCAAGCTGACACTGTGGTTCAGTGAGAGTCTTAACCCCCGAGCTACGTAGCAGCAAATGAAGGGCCATGCTTTTGGATTGAGATAATCAAAAATTATGCATGGTGTGTGGGTGTAATGTTCGGGTGTCCATACACTTGTACATGCACTGTATGTAGTAGGGCTGTGAATTGGCAAAAATCTGGTGATAACAAATATCATAATACAGGGGTTACAATTCAATATATCGTGATATACTGTGATAATGTAAGCAAGGTGATATATTACTATCTGATTTTAGGAAAACTATGCATATGGTGGTATGTTCTTTATACTATGACAGACGTTCAATTAAAAAAAAAGTTTACTTTTTTTATCCAATCTGAACAGGGAAGAAAGATAACAAGAGTGATATTCAGCAGTCTGGGATTTAAATACAGCATATAGAAACACATATCTTTGCATGTATCAAATTGTGACATTAAAGTGTTTTGAGAATCAATACAGTATCAAAAGCATAATATCCCAATACTTGATATCATCTCACACGCCCAGTATGTAGTGGCTGAGTTTACTGTAATTGTCTAGCAATTTTGTTCAGGTTTTTATACATGTTAAATGGGCGGAAGAAAAATTATTTTTTTCCTTTGATTGCTCCCTTTTTCACTTTTCCCAGCCATGTAATCAAATTTAGACATGATTTAACTCAAGCAAAAATAAGACAATTAAGCTGCAGCCCACACAATGCTCTCCTGCTTTGTTTAACAGGGCACCTGGCTGACAAGATCACTGAAAATATTTCAATCTTAAGAAGATGTGAGGTATCAAATGAGCTTTAAAACATTACACCTCTCCACCAGAGAGTCACACCAGGCACGAATTGCTTTAATGGAAACTCACCCTGATTCATTTTCCTATTTAACGGCAGTACATGGGGAAATGCGTTATGAAGAATTACTGGTGAAACAGATTTTTATGTACCTTGATGCTCCTTACTAGAAGTTGTTACAGGCTTGAGGTTTGGCTTAATGCCAGCTTGATGCCTCAGCTAATTGCTGATTTGCAATTAGTTGTGTATTTATGCATTCCAGGCTGTGCGAGTAATGTGGAGCTGAAGACAGATGAAAATCTACGGTAGTAGATGCAAGTATATGTGTTGACTTGGAGTTAAGATGTTTGAAAACATGTTTTTAACACTGGAAAAACAAGGTATCAAGACTTTGTAGTTGATACAGGATTGAATTGCATTATCTAAATGCTTATACTAATCAAACCTTGAACCACAAACGTTTTTCCTTCTTTTGCCACCTTACTATCGAAAGCAGACTAATACTCTAAGTGAGACAGAGATAATTCCATGTTTTAAGAGGCAAATTATATAAATAATACAACTGGATGCTGGTGGGAGATTTGCTGCCCCCAGTGTCAAAGCCATATGGCAGTCAGCAGCTTTTCTATCTAATATCATCACTTCCATCTCTCAATCTGCAAACTCTAAACACCCACAGTTAATCTGCAAGCAGAGATGTGCACACGTCCGCACACATTCCCCTCAGATGGGCTCACATGTACACAGGCACATTAATTTCTTCGAACACACATGTACCAACTATATTGCACAATGAGTAGCATAAGGATGGAGGATATAATTGGAAAGACTGAAAGAGGCAAAGAGAAGGAAGAGAAGAAGGAAGTCAGAGATAAAGCGATGATGATGAAAACACAAAAAGAAAAAAAATGAAAGACTTCAGGGGTAAACAGAAGGCAACGAGGAAGCAAAAGCGATTGGAAATGCAAACTAACGCTAGAAGCACTATCATAAGTACATGTCAAGCAGACTTGTACTGAAGACAATTTGAATGTTAAAAAAAACATTAATGGGACCAGTGGGAACACCCCACTGGTAAGTTTAACATCATAAATTTACACTAACAGCTGAGAAAACACAATTGTCATTTGTGACACGGTTGAGGTTTGAACAAAGAAAATTGCAGTAATATTTCACTCTTATTTATGGAAGCCTTTCTAGTCACGTATAGAGCATATTTTACCAAAGCATGAAGACCTGAGAAGAGACAGTTCACCCCAAAATTAAAAATGCACATATTTTTCCTCTGGCTTGTAGTGCTGTTTAATTCAATTCAAAGTGGCTTTTTTGGCATCACCATAATAAAGTATAGTATTGCCAATTATTATTACTATTCATCCACCCAGATCAGGAGCTCCAGAGCTGCATGCAGCTGTTTTGTCCCTCTTTGAAAAAAAAAAATTCAGATTTTTTTCTGAGTAAATCAAATGGACTAGAGGCAATATGTACAGTGAAAAGACAAGAGGTCCAAGGATTGACCCTCGAGGAGCCCCACACAAGAGAGGGAGATTCCTACCTGAAATAGCTCACCTTTTGGATTATCTACAGTAACCAGGTCATGACTTCTGGAAAGAGACATTGCTATTGAGTTTTTCAAATGTATTTTTGGTGCTTTGAGCACCACAAGCTGAGTGCCATTCAGTCCCATTATATTCTAAAGAAGGCAGACATCTCAACTGCCAATGTCTCTAAAAATTGGCAGCCCACACCAAATCAATCTAGATTAGGGATGCAAATTATCGAGTAATTCATTAATCGATAGTTGTTTCATCTTATCGATCGATGATCGATTAATTGATAAGCGGCAATTTTTCTGAGAAGCTGAATTTCCCTCTGAATCAATAGGTTCCTTTCTACGAAAATGCTATCTTTCTTATGAAAGAGAAAATGCAAATCATATTCCTTAATAAAATATTTATTCTTAACAGCAGGGAACACGTTCACAAATCTTCAGTAAGGAAAGTAGCTATTGGCTGTCCTAAAAGTCGCTAGAAGTCGCCAAATGACGTAATCGCCTAATTTGCATAATTGACCATTTGCATGTAATTGTAATGAACGCTGTAGTAGAGAGGAATAAGTTATTTGAAACACATCGGAGGGTTAATATCTCATTTCATGAAACCGTCTATACAAAAAATTGTTTAAAATGTTAAAGTTATGGCAAAAAATGTTCATGTTTTACTGTGACTTGTTGTAGGCTCCTAAATTCAGCATAAGGTTAGAAACTAAACCAAACTTAAGAAAACTAAACTAAATTAGCGGCGGCGTTGCTCATGCACGATTCATTGGCAGTCTGGACGCAGAGTGGTGTGGGTCTCCTCTCTGCTCTGACTGCAGCTACAACTGCTGCGCGAGGCTGCTGTGAGACTGACCGTCTGTGAGTGCTTTGGGACGGGGGAGGGGTTCACGGCAGCACCCGCTGCTCGTTGAGGACAGTAACTGCAGAATATATGCTTTCACGTCAGAGTCTCCAAAACACCAGAAAAAGTCGCTAGATTTGTCACTAGTTGCTTTTGACAAAAAAAGTCGCCAAGAGGATTTGGAAAGTCGCCAGATTTAGCGAGAAAGTCGCCATTCAGCAACACTGAATCTCTTGTGTTCCCGCGTGTGCGTCAAGGACGTCTGGCGTCAAGCGCGCCCTCATGCGGGCTGGCAGGGAATTACGGGTTCAAAATGCAATTAATTGCAATTAATTTATTTTAATTTCTTATCGACAATTAATCGATAATCGATTAATTGTTTGCATCCCTAATCTAGATGGATAAATACTGCTATGGGTAAGAGAAAAAATACGTATTTTAGCCCCTTTAAGATATACAACAAAGAGCTACATATCACTGTCATGTCACATTTTTACTATAAAATCTAGAAGATCAAAGCATCTAATAAAATTTGAGGCTAATGTTAAAACAAGCCAAGAACATACAGCTCAGTCAGGTGCAGTCATGTGATTTTCACTTACAAACTCAAACAAAATTATCAGGGACATAAAGTCACAGATACATTTACATGCATGTGCAGTACACGTTTTGACACACTCGTATACACAAAGTGGCAAATAGCAGCTTTATACCTAATTAACAGACACAGCAGGCGGGGCAGAGCAGCACATGAAGATAAAGCTGTGGAGGAAGGGAAGTGTAAACGTTCTGCAGAAAGGAGGCAGAGAAGCATGAAGCAAAGGGCAACACAGATGAACAGATAAAGCAGAGGAGTAGAGAAGAGGAGGAAAGAACAGAGAGATAAAATCACTCTGATACCCCGAGGGACTGAATGCACACTGTATGTTCCAGCTTATAACAATAACATTTGACCAATCAAACTTATGGGCAGGCTGAGAGAAAGAAAGAAAAAACACAGTGTGAAACATGGGGTGGGGTGGGCAAAAGGGAGAAGGTTGCACATATGAAACGCTGTAAAGAAGCATCAATAATAAATGTGAATTGATCACTGTTTAATATTTATTATTCAACTCTTCTACAACCCAATGGTGGGTCCAACACATGTCACACGGTCAAACAGTTTGAACCAAAAGATCTTGTCAAGCTCTATAAAAACATATATGTATAAAATTATGCTTAATTTGATATAATAGTGGAATTTTAAATATTTCACCTTATATGATATAACTCAAAAGACTTGATGGCATGTAAGCTCTGCATTAAATAGTATTACTGTGTTAATTACCAGCTATGATTTCAGTTTGGATTTCATTGGTTATGAATGCAAAATGACAAAATCACACACACAATATGTATACAATAATTGTTAAGGAAGAAATGACTTTGGATTGTTTTATTATTAGGCTATTAATTTTTTTAAAAAGGCTGGAAATTTCATATCACAATTAATGACCAAAATTAGCACAGTTATCAGTATTATCACAATTTTGTTTTTGTTTAAAAAATGTTCAAAAAGTATTGATACACACGCTGAAATTTAATGAGACTTTTGCTAACTTTGGACTTTGGTTGAGGCTGGAAAGTACTTATTGTGAGTTTTTCAAAGTGGATAAATTAAACATGTTTCACATTAATTAAGATTTAAAGCCCCTCTACACCATCATGTGTTTTCAGTTAACCTAGCTGATTAGACCTGTGCTCAGTACTGTGTGGGAGTGTAGACTGCAACTGACTGACATTTTCCTGAGCCTCCTGTTAGCTTCCGTAAACCTGATAGGATGGGATAAATCGCATCTTTATCATTATTGGCAGATGAGATTTGTGACCTGATAAATTCCCATTAGAGCTCCAACCCGCCTTTAACCTGAGGAGCGGTCGAATCACCCAGAATAACTGAAAACACCTGTGTGGGTGTACCAAGGCTTTAAGAATCATCAGGAATTGTAATGCAGTTTGTCATGAAAAAGGTTTTGGAGGTCACCAAAGTAAGCAGGGTTCGTGCTGTGGAGACCACGAATGTCTGTACACAATATGATGTTAATCTATGCAG
>JAJHUR010095055.1:0-17153 GCA_027495735.1 Lutjanus campechanus | reverse complement strand
AAAAAGATCATTCCCACTAATTGTGAATCATAACACAATTTTAATATCTGTCAAATTGAGTATTGTATAAAGTCATTTCTATTCATCTTTCATCTCTAGTGATGGTGATTTTTTTTTACTACCTAACAGAAAATGAACAATGAAAGAATGATTACTCAAGTCTCTAACCATTACTCAATCTGCCTGGAATGTTATGCGTTGAAAAAAAACATCACATTTCACTATTTATAAAGCAGTCAGAGCTACCATTTGGCAGAAAAATGCAGATGAACTTTTTCCAACTTTCAAAAACCAGAAACAAAAACATTTGTGGAGCTTCTTTTACATTTTTTTTCTTTTCTCTGAACTATACTGAAAGCAACCGACGATGGTGCTGAGTTGTGGAGTGCGGAGGCAGGAGGGGGGACAGAGAACCAAGCAGCGAGAGGGGGGGATGGTAGCAACTTGCTTTGGAGGAAATCTGGAACCTATAAACTTGGGCAACTTCTTATGACAGAAAGCAAACGTCACAGCAGTTAAATTTGGTTGGCTGTACGACACACCTTTGTCTCCGCCTCGTCCCTTTGATCGGACCAATCACTTCAGATTCATTCTTCCTGTTGTCTTAAGCTCAGCTGTCCAAAAAAAAGTCCTGCGGACCAATAAGTGAATTCGATGGGTGGGCAGCTGTAAGTTTCATGGTTCCCTCCCTTTAAAAAGTCTGTCTCAGGTTGCTGTTGTTTCACATGCAGCTACAGGAGCGGGACATGAAGACAGTCCAGTTTGCCGATGCAGTGTACACTCACAGAGAGTGAGAAGAGATCATTGGAAGTTTTCCACATATGTGGATGAAGAAGCGCTGTGGAAACCTAAAACTGAGTGCTGATTGTTCACCCATTTTAGCTTGGCATGAAGTGTAAAGCTGTTGGAGAAGAACAGCACTGCAGAAGGCCAGAGAAACACAGAACGGAACAGAGGGAGTTCCTGAAGACAAACAGAAGAGAGGAAAACTGTGTGAAAGAAGCAAAAGGGGAGCAGAGAGAGACACATTGAAGGAAAGAGAGAAAGACTGGAAATATTCAGAGGAGGGGAGAATAGAGAATCACGTAAAGGAGAGAGAAGACATAAGAAAAAACGTGGCCAAGCATGAGAGAGGAAGAGCAGTCTAATGATGACCACCCTGAGGGAGGGGTGCTTCCCAGTGAGGAGAACAAGGGGCGACCACCTTCTAACGCCTGCCCCGTCGTTGTGGCAACACCGGGGGTCACCGGGCATAAACGGCCTACAGGCTCACATCCGGAGGATCATATTACCGCACTTACTCCCACCACATCAGCAGATAATGGCAAGGTCAAGCCAGGGGAGGACATCCAGATCTACACTCCAACTGGACCCAAGAGACTCAAGAGGAGTCCTCAACATCGGCCACCTTCCTCAGGCCCATCCCTTTCACCCATTCCTGGTCCTAGTCCTGGAAGTCTCTCAGCCCTTGATGACCCACATGGCCAGCGGGTAATTGCCAACATCCGGGAGCGCCAGCGGACGCAATCTCTGAACGAAGCCTTCGCCTCATTGCGCAAGATAATTCCAACGCTCCCCTCTGACAAACTGAGCAAGATCCAAACCCTGAAATTGGCATCACGCTATATCGACTTTCTGTACCAGGTTCTTCAGAGTGATGACATGGACACTAAGCTAGCTGGATGTAACTACCTGGCCCATGAGAGACTGAGCTATGCCTTTTCAGTCTGGAGGATGGAGGGGGCCTGGTCAACCATGTCTGCTGGACACTAGACCTAACTGAAAGCAAGGTTTGTCTTTTGACTGTCGCCATAAAATGTAAGATGAATACCTCATGGCAGGGAAATAGTCTGAGAGCTGAGGAGATGTCTTAACTGTGTCTGCTTACCAGTGGACCCACTATTTCACACCTCAACTTAGATCATCAGTTTGCCTGATGGAAAACTGTATGTGAGAATGTGGATGGAGCTGATTTTGAAGCCACTACCCCTTCATGAAAATTTTAGTTTTCATTGTTGTCAAGCAAAACAGCAACTCTGGATTCTTGTGATTCTATTATTTTGCTTGCCAAAAGCAGCTATTACGGCTCATACGTGCCAGTGGTAGCATTCAAGAAATGTATCACAGCAGTGTGTGATTCCTGGACATTTGCACTCTGTCTACGTAGATCACTATGGAGGACAGGACAGGTGACAGACAGAAACAGCCGGACATCATTCAATATTCATTCAATTCAACAGCCTGATGGTGGGGGTGGACATCCTGTCCTAAATGTTGCCTCCACATGACAACACGGCTTATTGTGCTGGAGCCCTCTGACCCATCAACTTTCTCAGGTTCTGAGGCTTCATCCTCATCATCACCCCTGATTTTATCGCCATCAGTATCATCATCATCATTACTATCTTCATCACCATAGGTATGCATACTTTGAGCCACATCTTAACTTCATTACATATTTTTATTTAACTTTTTTTCTGCCTCTGGCTAGCAAGTGTGCAAGGTTTTGTATAATATATAAGGAACAACTACAGGATGCAGAGGAGGGATTAGAAGAAAGTCAGAACTGGAAAGACAGAAAAAATGGATGTTTCACAAGAGATTGGACCTTTGACTTTTCCGTACCCTTTCAATTCTTGCTTTTCCAAGGCTCTGACATATTATGAATCCCTGACCACCTCTGAACCCAAGCGATGGTGGAAAAAGCAGCCGCGGGCAGCCGTCGTCCTGACTTAAGTTTCTCCCAAACCAAGCCCCTTTGTTTCTTCTAGTGCCAAAAAAACTCTCCCCTTGAAATTCTTTCCTCTCATTCTGGCCCAAATTTGCTTGCGTTTGCACGAAACCGTGATGCAGCTACAGCGAGCTGACGAGGAGGCGTAATGAAAACAAACGGTCTCTAAAAGCCATGAATCATGTGTGTCACCATCAAAGGGGAGGCTGATGTGGCTCCCTGCTGGGCTCCCATAAACCACTGGAAGTGATGGAGGAGGTGAGAGCTGATTTATACACACACACAAATGTGCACACATGCATAGGTGTAGTCGTGCACATGCACCCATGCATAAAAACGCACACCTCCCCCATGTCTTGGGTTTGAAAAAGAACCCAAGTGCCATTATATTGAAAAGTCAACATCCATAATTATCTAATTATGAACTTGCAATAAAGTAACATTTTTGCCTTACAAAGAGAGACAGAGAGAGATCTAATCCAGAGCAAAGGAACATCACCTGCAAGGTTTGGCTCTCATTTCATATAAACAACCAAATTCTAAAGAGATGGGGGTTGACATGCTATTTGTAGTCAATACACATCCATGACAAACCACCTCTCCCTTCATTGCCAATATGCATGAAGCCCAGCAACCTATCATTAGAATGTCCCAGGGAGGTAGCTAATGTTTCCAGCTCCTATAAAAACTTGCAAAGTCTTTCACTGAGCCCCACAGTCAGCACAGTGTGGTCTCAGAAGGCTAACCTTCACTGACATGTTAGAAGACACTTGACATTTCAAAAGAATTCAGTTTGGGGCCAAAAGAGAGAAGCAGCCCCTGTGCAAAAATGGAAATTAGAGTGACTGGGCTTAAGCATCAGAGGGCGGATTTTTAAGTGCACATTAATTTCACAGCATTTATCTAATAACTGAGAAGGTGTGACCGCTACTTATTGGTATCAAACACTAATGATATGTAGAAATTGGCAAATTAGGCAACAGCAAGGACCCAAAGTGCATTTGCTAACAGGGATGTGTGTGATGAGTCGACTGAACAATTAAACATCACCAACCTTGTCAGTCGGCAGATAAATACTAGTCAGTTAAACTATGTATTAATATTTTACTCTTTTCTTAATGTACAACACTGAGTAACTGTTGGCACCAAGATGTTATGCAGCCACCCACCACTAGTTGGCTCTGGAGCCCTGGCAGATGGCAGCCCTTCCCCTCGCTAATACCCGAATGTTGTTATCAGCAAAATGGGACAGAAGACAGCTGGTTTGGCAGTCTTTTGGTCTAGAAAATGAAAAGAAGCTTGTACACAGGCTGTGTCAGAATAAACTAACCACAGGACTAGAGCAATGTGTAACCACATTCTGCACAGACATGTAAACTTTAACCTGCAAGGAGATCAGGCCTCTGCATTGTTAATGTTAGCCACACTGTGTGCCAGCTAACATCAGCTTTAGGTAAACAATGTCATTTACCCACAGATGCTGTGAAAAGTTCTGAAAAGTTGGCACATTTGCTGAGTTGCAGTCACGTTTTGTAGGCTAATGTGCATCGTTCATAAAGCGTGCTTCACATTTCAGCTGCATTCAAAATACAATTGTTTTTTTGAAAAATGCGATTAATGGCTTGAAAAGGCTCTTAAAGGGACAGTTCACTCCAAAATCAAAAATACAAATTTTTCCTCTGACCTGTTGTGCTATTTATCCATCTAGGTGGTTTTGGTGTGAGTTGCTGAGTTTTGGACATATTAGCTTTAGAAATGTCAGCCTTCCCTCAGATATAATATAAGTAGTTGGAACTCTGCTTGTGGTGTTCAAAATGCCAAAACAATACAATTGAAAAACTCTACAGCAGTATCTCTTTCCAGAAATCATGACCCAGTTACTCAAGATAATCCACAGACCTTGTTGTGAGCAGCTGTATGTAGGAACTACTTTCTTTCTATGGTATAATCTACCAGAACTACTTTCTTTTCGACTGCAGCTCCAACTAAAACAACTGAGACAAATAGCACTGCAGGTAACAGGAAAAAAAATATGTAATATGTGTGATAAATTGAGCTAATTTTTTACCGTTTTATGAGGATTTCTTATTTTAAGACAAGTCAACTAGTCAAAATTTAAATTCTTTCCATTTAGTCATCAGGGAAATAAGTAACCAGGAACATGCCTATTTGTTAAGCCCCATATATGTCAATACAGAACCTACATCATACATGTATTATCTCAAATTACTACATAGCTTTGTTAAATACTTGATACTGATTGGTCAATCACAGCATTCTAGGGTCTGTTATTTCTGTATAGCAGACCATTACTATGTTGCTATGTACACAGTTCTGATCACAGACTCTAAAGGAACAATAACATCATTTTTAAATCCAAAAAAATCTTTTTTAAATTGGTATTGTGTCAAATTATTAATTTTATTTGGTAAGAAACCATATAATAGGAAGGATAATGTACATTGAGCTGGGTGAAATAAAATGTGTTGGGGTCTTGAATCAGCCTTAAGGGGTTTATAATGCCCCACTTACTGTACATTATCCCTTACTTGTATTCTGACTTGATGTGTTGTTGCTAGGATGTTGTGAGGCAAAAATGTCACATTTAGCTCTGTTATGTTTTCCAGTGTTTTTCCTCCAGGTCAGTGTGCCATTGATGTCCTTATTATCTAGGAGCATTTTGTCCCAAACAAAAATGATAGGAATATTTTTATTCATATGCCCAACATCCAATGATGAATAAATTAAAAATGTGTCCAACATCACCCCTACAAATTCATAAAAGAATAAGTGGTTACCATAGTAACATGTCTGCCTTTTTGTGTTTCCAGCTGCTGAATAAAGTGACTGATCTTCCCTGTACATCTCTGCCCCATGCTACCATTCTGCCTTTCTAAATCACTTGGACTTTTCATGCAAATGGAACTTTTTAGGTACTATACGCCACTATAGGAGAAAAGGACGATTTAAGAATATTAAAAAGCATCTTGATAAAGATGCAGACTGACATGGGGAAAGGAGACTTTTCTCTAAATGAACAAAGAGCTGTCATTTATCAAGAAGAAATTGACAATACTGGCAGGTTGGACCAGTATTTGTGTCCAGTTTTTGTGTTTCATACTATTTTTCAGGCAGTTGAAGCAAGACTTCAGTCTCAGATAGCGCGTTTGTCTGTTCTACTCCACCTACAAAAGGAGGCTTTGGTTTTTTAGGAGCATTTACTTGAAGTATACAGTGTTGTGCTTGACTGCAATGATACAGTTTAACTGTCATAAATATTAGTCGTGTGATATAAATATCACAAGCACAACAATCACTGCAGAGTTTGATGTTCTGTCATTATTTGTCTGAAAAATAAAACTGTCCTCAAACTATTCATGAGGTTCTTGTTGTTTTGGTAAACTGGATGATGAACGGTGCAAAGATTTATACTGGCACCACACCCTCTTTGTCTCCTGTCTCTCTTGTTAAACTGTCTCCCTTGTTTTCCTTTACTTCCTCCTTCCCCCGGTCTTTTTTTTTTAATGAGGTCTGTGTGCCTTTGCCTGGTCAGTCAGGAACAGTTAATTCCTCCAGAAAGAACACGTTAATGTGCAATTAAGGGCTCCAAGAATATTTATAGCATGTTTGGATCGAAATTCTAAGTTACAGCTTGTTCTTTTCAGTTAGTCTTTACAGTGGCTTGCAGGTTTACTGTTGTGTATCCCGATATATAATCAAGATTTTCAAGCTTTCACACAAGGTTAGAGTAACACTGAAAGGGAAACATGGGCATATCAATGCATAACAGTACATTGATCAGTATTGGTATAAAACTGTTGTCCATATTTCATGATGTCAAAAGATGAAAAAGAAATGTACTTAAATATAGACTACATCGGTGTTTCCCCTACCCTGGTCCTCAGGGCTCACTGTCCTCCATGTTTTAGATGTTTCCCTGCTCCAACACACCTGATTCAAATGATCAGCTCGTTATCAGGCTTCTGCAGGGGCTTCATGACGAGCTGATCATTTGAATCAGGTGTGTTGGAGCAATGAAATACCCAAAACATGAAGGGCAGTGAGCCCTGAGGACCAGGATAGGGGAAACACTGTACATAAACTGATAGACACACAGCTATTATGAGACCTCATACGTGGGAACAACAATACTCTTTTCAGTCCTCGTATTTTTTTTAATCAACTTTGAGACTGTGAGAGACAGTACCACCAGTCGAAGGTAGAGTCTGATTCTAATTTGCTTTGGGTTTACAGAAACAAAGGAGGCATGTTTTAATATTAATATGGCTTGAATATGGTTTATATTACGTGGAACTGCTTGTGCTCAACACCATTTTTTCATGTCTGATATGATACCGAAACCTTGAGTATCTCCCATCACTGTCTTTTCCCCTGACTGATGACTGATAATTAGGGGTATAAGAAAGTATTGATACACTAGACTATTACAAAATTGTTTTGTGCTACTGTACTGATTCTCAAATACAATGTATCACAATATTGTGATACATGCAACATAGGGCTGCACAATCAATCTAAATATAAAAATTGCAACATGGCCAATATTGCAATATTTGAATTGCAGAAGCTGCAGTTTTGTTTTTTTTTGATAAAGGTAAAATGTATGTCAAAACAGCTTTACATTGAAGGACTGTAGTGCTGCAGAGCTGCCTTGGTCTACAAATCTTTTTTTTCCAGATGTAATAAAACATGTTTGTTTGGTACAAACCCCAACAAATGTCACATAAGTACTTTCTCAGTGAAAATTAAACTGTCAAAATAATTGCAATATAATTCCTTTCACACATATTATGCACCCCTGACGCAAAGATTTGCAGCTGTGGTTCTTATTGTGTTGTGTTGAACCCTGTGAGATAGCAGTGTTGTTAATTATTTTCACTGTTCTGATTGCATAAAAAAAGTTTACTTTTTATGCATGTGTGGGTGTGTTCTTTATACTATGGCAGTCCAGAAATTTGAATAAAAAATAGCTATATCACCTTGCTTACAGTATTGCAATATATTGAATTGTGACCCCTGTATCATGATATGTAACGCATCAATACACAGAACCTACTGATAATTTCAGCTCATATAAGCTGTAGTTTATGCACACCAGAGAGTAATCAAGGCTAAGATGTAGTGAACAAAGACAGATAATTTAATATTCCACAGTTCTGACCACACCAAATTTAACTGGCATTACTATGACAACAAAAACAAAGAACAATTCATCAAAAAACTTCACAAATATACTTTCACTTTTGAAGAGCCTGAGAATTCAAGTGAGATTCCTTGCATCAGTATTTAGCATCAGTATTTGCTAACTCAATTCTTATGCTACTTTTGATTTAAACTTTTTCATACAGAGAACTTAAAGCAGCATTTTTGAATGGTCGGCACCATTCAAACATTCACAAGTAAAGTAACTTTTATCTGTGTTACCTCTGACACATCTCCCTCTATGAAATGTTGCTTAATATCTGATCCAGTGATTTGGCCAGTATCAGACCAATATTAAGTATCACATCATTGCCAACTTCACATTGATTTAACAAGTGCGCCGTTTTTCCCTTCCTCTAAAACACTACAGCATACATGGTTTGGAGTAATGTGCAGTATTTGAGCTTTCAGTAAATGGGTAAAAAAAAAAAAAAAACATGAAAACACTGGTGCAACTACTGTAATTCTCTCTTGTTGCTCTGACTGGACCTCTGCTCAGGTTGAAGTTGGGCACATTTGTGATTAAAATTGCTGTATATGCCAGCACTAAGATGTACAAATTAGAAAAATATCAGGGTTCATTTATTTGATTAGCTGGTGCAGCAAAGTTGTCAATGCAGTGAGATTGGAACTGCAATGATTAATCCATTAGTAATCAATTATTAAATTCATCGCCAACTATTGTTATAATCAATTAACTGCTCTGACTAATTTTACTTTTTTTTAAAAGTCAAAATTCTCTGATTGCAGCTTCTTAAGTGTGAATATTTTTTTATGGTTTCTTTATTCTCTGACAGTAAACTGAATTTCTTTTGGGTGTGAGTAAAATCAGATGAAAGACCAATAGACATTTTTTCACCATTTTCTTATATTACAAACAACTATTAATCGAGAAAATAATCGACCGATTAATCGACTATAAAAATCCTAGTTAGTTGCAGCCCTAAGTGAGATGTCAGTCTGTCAACTAAAGATATGAAATACAATGGAGTGTGCTCACATTTCATCTGATATTCAAGTATTCAAGTATTTTTGATGAGTTGACATAAGTTTGGGGCTGATCGATATTTTATTTAATAAAATTTCGCTCATTGGGGTAAATAGCACGAGCCAAACTAACTGTGTCATCTCCCATAGAAATGCAAAAGTTACCTGTTACCAATTTTAGCTCTGACACAGAAATAATATGCTGACTTTGTCTGGCAAAAAGCAATGCAACAAGCAAACAGCACAGAGTGAGTGAGAGTAACCTGACTTTCACCTGCATCTCAACAGGATTCACAGTACATGAACACTCAATGCCAACAGCACAATAAACTCCCCTGCATCTCAGCAACATAGCATTTACAGAGCAGATACACTAAATATAGACCTTTTTCTCAGGCTTGTTACCAATGATACTAATTTAGGTTCCTTTGTGTGCGTTAGCTAAAAAGTATCTGCTACACTAGATGGAACATGACCTTAATTTAATAGCATTGGTAACACCTGTGTTTACTCAACTGTTTCATGTGAATATGGCTGCCTGTAAAAAGGTAAATTGGTTAAGGCCAACAGCACATTCACGAAATAAACTGCTCTCAACCACAAATATGAGAAGACGTTACCTCCATATCAACAAAACAAAGCAAAGCAAAAATTGTGTCAAATACAGCAAACACAGGAAGACTTTATGAGCCTAAATTAGTCGTTCCATAGTCTTACCTTATGAAATCCATTTTTTCCTGCCTCTGCTTCGTGCAAAATCATCCACCATATCCTCAAAGTCTAATTTAGTGGCCATAAAAGAAAGTGCCTTTATCCCGTTTTCCGTCTTATTAGTCCTCAGTACGATTTTAATCCTGGACAAGTCTCGTGCCATAACGTGCTCCCCCGCAAACAAAACTGACTTTACAGGTGCTATTATCTGGAGTCATCACATACAAATACACATAACTTTATGTCCGTGCTAATAACGAAGGCATGTCTCACTTTTTCAGTCCTTTATCCATTTCATCTGTGTTCTCAATTAAAAACTCTGCTCTTTCTGTATTGATTTCATGTATTTCCCACTCCTTGACCTCTGACATCAGGGTGGACGGATCCACTCCAATGTGTGGGGGGAGGTGACGACGGTCGGTACCACTTCTTCCACCTGCCTTACAGAATAGGTGTGATGAACATGCATAAACAATGCTACACTCGTTGTGTTTGGTATCTTTAAGCACCCCCCAGAAAGACGACAAATATCATATTTCATATTAATCATATCATATCAAATCTATTAGGAATACATTTTTAAGGAAACAGAACATTATATTATGATGTTTGGACAAAAGGGCAAGACAATGTTTATACTGGAAATTATTTTTTTTAATCAAGAGGAAAAGACAAAAATAACAGTACAAAATAGACAATCTTTCTATACATACACATGGTAGGAAATGTGAAGGAAAAAATAACACATATAGGTAAATAATAAAGAATAGCATGAAACAAAGATTTCAATGTCATGTTTATAGATACAGAGTTACTGTAAGTCCAGTTAGTTAAGAGTTACCAATACACATACTACTGAATGCATCAAGGCACATGTGTGTCATGTGTATTTTGGTCTTGGAGTTTCTATTTACAGTGTCTTTATTTAAGAAGAAGGTACAAATGACATCAGTAATAAAGGGAATTAAGAGTTGAGGCAATACTGGCCTCTACATAAAAAAACAAAACAAAACAAAAAAAAACAGCCACTTGGAATATAATACAGGAGAGGTCATTTACAGTATTTGACGGATACACACACACAGACACACACACACACACACACACTAACACTTACTACTACAGGCACAAGACACATGGAAGAAATCGACACGTGTATTAGTGCACATGTAATCACCAACACTTTCTCTCACACACACACACACTCAGACAACATTTACTTCATAGACACCACATGCACCCACTGGGCACGCTGTAAAAGAGAGACACAGCATATCATTTAAATGCCGTCACTTGCTGTTAAGAATACTATGAACAACGCTAAATTAATGACACGCTTCTCAGTTGCACCAAGTCCTCCATGACGGAACATTTTCTTAATAATTCCTACTGGGATGGACCAGTGGTGCAACGGCAGCGGGACTTCTATGATGGAAAATCTTCACTTTTCGTCTCTATTGTCTGTCCTCTTGTTGAGTATAAAAGCTCTGCGGCCTTCTGTTGGGCAGACGATGCCCAGGGTCTGATTAAGCAAACTGAACACTCATAGTCACCACAGTTTCCAACGTGGACACTAAACAGACAAAACTTCCTTTAGCCAGTGACACCAATTAAATTGCTGTGAAGATTGTTCTAATTTCAATCTAGATTTTTTACAAAAGCTGCATTACAAACACCAAATCAAGTCTCTCTTTGTCAGAGTTGAAAATCTGATTGTGCTAATCATAGAAAACTCAAAGGAAAGCTCTGAAACAATGATTTTCAGACAACACCACAGAAGAAACAGCTAACTAGTTAAATAAGAATTTAATTAGTCTCAGTTTCATTGGACAGTTTTAGTGTCTAAATGCTTTTTAGAAGCTATAACATCCTAAAAACAACAGAGCTGTGCTTTATTTTGGCCACAAATTGAATTATTTAGACACAGCTATCTGCATTACTAATCGAAAAATGTTAGTCATCAAAAGCCTAAACTACAATGGACTTCAACAAGTTTCATTTTGCTAAATAATAACCTCCAAAGTAGGAAACCTGATCTTGTTATTTTTACTTTTGGAATGCAGAGCCCTTGCATGCCCATATAGCAGGGCAGTCAGGAAATTCTTCAAATGAAGGATCAACATGACCTCTACTTCAAACACCAGCTTAGACATCAGACTAGGACATGTTTAGCGTAAAATTGTCGAGGTTGATTGTAACATGACAAGAAGAGCTGCGACTAAGCACAGTTGCAGATAAGAGTCTCATATGGAAAAACACTCCAAGAAAAAACACAATACCTTAGTTTCATTAATTCGGCTGTGATAAAGCCTATAACTCCAAAATTGTTTTTTTTTTTTTTTAGATAATCAAGACAGCATTCAAACAGTCCATCATCAAGACAAATGGTATACAAAAGTCTGCATATATGATGTTCATCTAAATCCACAGGTTCAAATGTTGTCTTTTCAAAGTAAGAGCAGTATCCATTCTGGTCCCTCGTGTTGCTTCCAAGTGCAGGCTATTTTAAGGCAGTTTTCTTTGGGTGATGTCCATTAAGTGCATTAACATTATTGCTACCATAGAACAATACAATGGTCCTCAGCGGTGCCACGGTGGAATGACTGCTCCTTTAGTCTCAAATATAAACAGTAATATACAGTATTCAATACTAGTGGTACATCAAAAGTTCATCATTGCTTTGTACATGTGTGTGTAGGTGTGTATATGTTTAAGACACTGAACAGCAGTGAAAAAATAATCCTGCTTTTAAAATCTTGCCTACTTTTCAGATTAACTTCATAGGAAATACAACTCGACAATATTTCGGCCAATATGTGTCCTTAGAGCGAGACTTCATAAGACATCTCAGATAAAAGAGTGGGAAAAGTATAGCAAACACCATTTCATCCAAATCTTCAAAAAAAAAAAACACTATTAAATAACCTACAGAGAGGAGTTGTTTGTTTGTTTTTTTCCCAGAGCTTTGGAATTTCTTATGGTTCACATTATGGAATGAACAGTGCAATAAAACAACAAGGACATTTGCCCCTTCTTTGTTTCTACAAAACCACAGTTGTCCATTTTGTGTCTTCATTTTCTCTCTTTCCCCTTGAGTTCTTTGTTGTCTTCTTTTAGTGGTTAAACTGCATGTAATGACATCATTAAAACAGACAATCTCCGTGTCATTTTTCTATTTTCTTTCTTTGTGATGTGGCCACCTCTTCCTGTTGATATTTTTGCATCGTATCCATCAGGTGTATATGCTTTCACCTGGTGATGAGGTTCAATCTGCCATTTATGTATTTTTTTAGCCATTTTGCATCCCGTTTGGTCTGCACTCTGATGTGGGAAGCAAAGTGGCAGAAGAGAAAGGAATTTATACTCCAAAGTCTCCTCCTTCTGAAACCTGATGTTGGTCCTTATGTTAAGGCAAAATTAAGGCAACAAAACAGCTGCTGGTACATAGTGCTTCAAGAAGAATCAGAGCCGGACTCTGCATCTGAATTCTTCTAAGGTTTGTGGTCCCAGAGCTTTGCTACTGGACCTCTGAACACACACACACAAAATCCAAAGTCAGTCAGGAGACATGAAACGTCTATTAAAACTCATCTGGTATTGCTCTTTGGTGAGGTTTCAGAAGGTTTCCCAGTCGCAGGTAGTGCTGCTGGCTTCAGCCGAGTGGTTACCAGCATTGAGGTGCTCATACGGCAGGTCTGTAGAGGTTCAGCATCGTGTGTTGGTGGATGTGCATGTGTGTGGATAAGGCAGACGGGTGGGGCTCAGTGGCATTACAAACACGTCCCCCTCATGGTCATGTGACAGCGCGTGGAGATCCGAGGCTACAGGTGGAGCCCAGGAATCCTTAAAGTGAGTTCTGTGAGGTGATTGGTCGGATTCTTCTACATGGAGTCACTGTCGTGCTCCATTGGCTCGTCGGGGAGGCTGGAGGAGAGGATGAAAAATAGACGTGAGTGGAGAGCTTGGAGAGTCAGTGCCAACGTGAAGCGTGAAAGTGTCTATTTTGTGTGTGTGCATGTGGACGGAGGGAATACTTTCAGTTTAATACGAGGCATGCATCAAGAGGCTGTTTTTTGCTTCCTGTCTCAAAAAGGAATGCAGGGCAGTTACTGTTGAAATGATGGAATGGTTTGCATGTATTTATTATTTTTATAGACTTAAAAGAAATATTCAATAACTCAGAGCTGTTTGCACCCAGCTGTTTGTCTCCTTTTGCCTTGGATTTTTTAATAGTTTTACATTATATGTCATGTTTACCTGTGTGGAACCCAGGATGAGTAGTTGCTGTCTTGATGCTGGCTGATGGGGATCCAAATAAATTAATGAATAAATAAATAGAGAGCTGGTTTGAGTTGACATCTGGTTCTAAATTATCCAATCCATTTGAATCATATGCCTCTAAACTTCATTCCTTTTATCAGTGTTGGCATGTTTTTCCTGACAGTTGCACACTGCAAAACAATGACGTCAAACTCTTGCGTCTACACTGCTGGAAACTTACGACGAGAGGCAGTCACGGCAGAGGGAAAGAAAACAGTCCAAGCAGGGCTTAATTTCACAAAGGAAGAAGACGACAGTGCGAGTTATAATGACTGTAAAATGATCATTTTAAGTAAGGGTGGATACACCAGCAATATACTGAAATATCTTTCTAAGTAACAAGCACTTAAATTTTAGAAACGCCATGAATTTTACACTCCGCACGAGTTCAACTGCTTCACAACCGAGCAGCGAGGGTAAATATGCTTTTATTTTAACATTAGTTCCATGCAGGCAGAATAGTAAATGAAAACATCCATTTTAGATAATGACAGACAGACTGTTTCTACAGCCAGCTCTTAGGCTACTGCCAGCTGAGGAATCAATAATGGAACTGACACACGATCAAACTAAGAAGCAGTATCAATGATGCCACTGGTATCATTTCAATCGTATCGATTCCCATCCATGTATGAGTGTGTGTGTAGGTGTGTATATCTGTGCGTGTGTGTGCTGTACCTCTTGCTGGGGAGGACTCCCACAGAGAGTGAGGCCAAAGCATTGACAGCATCTGTTTCCTCACAGTCTCTTCTCTGAGCAGCAAGGTAGGACAGACTCACTGATCCACTGGAAGCCTTCACACTCTGCCAGTACTGACCTGCAACAGCCACATACAGGAACGTTACTGTTACCATGCAAAGAACACAATGATGTGGATCCTGATCGGATTTCAGCAGCATTAAATAAAGGTCAAAATACCAAAAAATAAAAAAAATAAAAAAATAGAATAACTGAATATAAAGTAAGTGCTGCTCACTTTGTATCTGTATGACAGTCTGCAGTGAGCGGACTGCATTAGCGTTGGGCTTCTGGAGAAGGACTTCTTCCGCCAGTGGGTCCTACAAGACAGAGAAGCAACCATGAAGACAATTAAATTACTTTTATTCAGCATTACATTGTTAACAAGATCAATTTAATACCTGTAGTAAAACAAGAAAAAAAATTTAAATGGTTTAATTCCTGGTACACGTGCATTACAGCACTGAACTTCCCTAATCTGCTGGTAAAACAGATAAGCCTATTAAAGCAGACATTTAAAAAGAAATCCATTACCCAGCATGGCTTACCTGTATGCCCAGGAGTGCACTGACACAGGCCTCAGATGCGTCACAGATGGCTGTAAGGTCATGACCTCCCTCAAGGGCCAAAACCAGACGACCTCCTGCTAGAGACATCAGCTGGCGGGTCAGAAAGCTGAAACCTGTGCACAAACACACACAGAGAAATGTTAACATGTCATATCCATGTAGATACAGTATTTACATTTACGTATAAAGGGAATGAAGTATGTGATTAACTGTGCAATATTGACCTGACGGTACAGTAATTTTGTGCAATAATTCAACTATGCAATATATCAGTTTATGCTGGCATCAATTCCGCATGTATTTATTTATACTGTACATTTCAACCAACCAATTATTCATTATTTATAACATTCCTGCATCTTAACACACATAGTTACAGACCACATTTTTTGCAGCATTACTGTTTATGGCCATGCTAAATTCTTTCTAACATTTTTTTTTACAAACCTCTTATTTAAATTTTCTTAACACTTCTTTGCTCATATGTATTCTACTCTTGAATGTGCGTAACTGTGACGTAACCCAACTTCTCCCCAGGATTCTGATTCTGAAACAATAAGAATAAAAGCTTGGCAAACAAGCTACAATCTTGAGACCACTCACTGTAAGACTTACCAATGAGTTTTGCTATAATTTTCAATATTTTATGAAAACGAACATATATTTTTACCTTGTGGATCCTCCCACAGCAACATACTAACTACTAATTACTATAATTATGGTTACATCAGTGATGCAGCGATGTACAGTAGAGAGCGCGACTCCTGCTCTTTGGTCCACGCTTGACAGGAGCTGTAATAATCTATTAATATCTCTAAATGCCCACAGGACCGTGAAGTGAAGTTCTCCCTTGCTAAAAATGAGACCTTGAGGTAAAGCCTGGAGGACGGACTGTGCAGTCTGTGGTGGAGAACCGTGCTTACATTTGGCGGAGACCTTGTACCCTCCCAGAGGAGCGGGGTTTCCCTCTGCGGCATCAAATCCGGCCGACACCAGAACGACATCCGGAGAGAACTCCTGGGCGATGGGCATCACCACGGACCTGCAGGGACACAATCATACAGGACATTGCAACGTCAAGGGACTGGGAAGAGATGTCAGCCTTGGTGCAGTTCCTATTGGTTGCCAACAGAGGCTGATACAAGTCATGTATTACACAACACTATTTGAAGGATAACACCAGGGTGTCATTTTATTTTTCCTTTTTACCACTAATTCTAATGTAAAGCCTGGTCTGTTTTGCCATGTATTGTCTGTTCTACGACAGGTTTGAGTCTCCTGGCTGTAACATGCCCCCATTGTCTTATAATAACAAACCGAAGAGGTCAGAAACACACTGCTGCATATACAAACAAAATCCAACAAATCAAATTACATGTGTGTTGTCTTTCTTTCTTTTCTTTCTGATATATGCACATTTGAGTCTTGATTATATAGTTTGACTCAGAGAATAGAAGGAGAGGAAACTGGTCATTTAGTCACAGGAACAGAGAGTTCCCACACAAGTCTCAATGAGAACTTATGAAATCCGGAGTCTCAGATTCTGAAAATCAACATTACACCAGTGATTCTGCCCATCCACACTCCTGTGAGGCTTAACACACAGTTTTCACCGACCGTTGTCAACTTGCAGAAACTGTCAAAAAACAACA
Source organism: Lutjanus campechanus (assembly GCA_027495735.1). Lineage (NCBI taxonomy): Eukaryota > Metazoa > Chordata > Actinopteri > Lutjaniformes > Lutjanidae > Lutjanus > Lutjanus campechanus. The sequence goes on along the minus strand of JAJHUR010095055.1, from coordinate 222 downwards.
CTTACTACTCTAAAGTACTGTTAACGTTGCTGTACTGACATCACCACTGAGAAGAGCTGTTTCTGACATTTAATAACTCACATGGTAAGTCACATTTGTGTTGAATAGGAGAGAAAATAATGAAAGGGAAAAGGAGAGTACACACAATAAAAGGGTAGTTTGGGTTTTTGAAGTGGGGTTGTATGAGGTACCTTTCCATAGTCAATTTATTACCTACAGTAG
>JAJHUR010095054.1:0-10302 GCA_027495735.1 Lutjanus campechanus | reverse complement strand
CGTTTTATGCTTCTCGTCAGCATCTTTATTTCTGAGAGTGTATATGAGATACAGCTCACTTTGATCAAGATATCCTCCATATAACCCGCCACGCTCTGTGTGCAGTTTCTAAGCAACACAGCCACTCATGACTCAATTATAATATTACACTGTTCCTCGTACTGCAAATTACTTATTGGCTGCCATGAATGCATTACTTAACGGTGGAGGTTCATAACAGGCCCAACAGGTAGAAAGGACGGGTTAATTACCACCGCAGCTTGAACATTGAATTATAATAGCTGGATGCTGTGCTTAAGCACAGTGTGGTATTTTCAGAGGTAATTTCTGGACAGAGGAGGGGGTATTTATTTACTAACCGCAAATGCTAAATCATTTTACAGATGTCTGAAACTGCAGGAGCTCCGGGCATTCCAGACAAATGCAGTTTCACCGCCGCAATCCGAGCAGCAATGCCTCAGACAAAACAGCGGGCATGATTCTGTTAGAGGGAGAGCAAATCTCGAGTGAATCTAGTATAGGATAAGGAGGGTAAATCTGTTTTCAGCAGCTGAAATGGTCAATTCGCAGGCTGGCTGGTCTCGGCTCTTAGTGCCAGCATGCTGGCCGTCTTTTGACACAGTGGTTTCGGGATAAGAGTGTTTGATGCATGGCAGATTGCAGAGTGTAACACTGAACCCATCACTTAAGTGCCGTGCAGACAAAATCTGTCCAACTGCGTTTTTGGCATGGAAAAATAAGAAGTGGTCAGCTCAGCAGCCAAAGAAACACTTCGCACTTTGGTAAAACTATATTTACTCGATAAAGTGTTATCTCCATAGTTTTCTTTCAACACGACACCAAACATGTATTACAGATGGTTATTATAACAAGACTAATAATCTACCGCCATGCTAGCAGCTCTGTGAGACTGCACTTAAAAACAGAGGTCAGATGCTTATGATAGTGTGCTCACGATGGCAAATGTTAAATGCACAATACGTACATTTTCTCTCTCACATTAAAAGAATAACAAACAATGTAGTTTGATGACAACTTGAAGTGGCATGGGATCATGGGAGTTGTTATCAGTTGTATCATTGTTATCAATTAAATAACACCAAATTGTAAATTTTGTCAAATTTATTTTTATATTTATTAATATGCATGCCATCGTGTGTAGCAAGCCGTAATGACTGGGTATATTTACAGCAGTATTTCTCTGTAGGAAAATGAGCATCAGTGTTCCGATTCAAATTTTAGATTTATCTGGAACTACTCAGAGCGAGAAACAGCTAAATGTATTTTCGAAGGTTAGAAACATGTTATTTTACATTAATAACGACAAAGTTCCACCGAGAGCCACAGAATCATTACAAAAAAAGATAATCTGGGCCTATGGGAATGGCCTGGAAATTAGTGCAAAAATAAAACCAAAACAGGTTGGAATCATTGCTATTTGTAATAAATAAGGGTACGTTGTTTCAGAATTTAAGAGCTTTAACACAAAAATTCAGTGAGTTATAGGTGCAAAAAAAAAAAGTTACAACCATCCCTTGTTTCCGCTACTTTATTTTTAATTGAGTCTAATTAATTAATTATTTCTATTTTAATGTCGGGAAATTGGAAATCGAGACTACTTGTTATGACAGAGACACTGATAGTTGCTAAGCAACCAACTGTGCAGAAAGTAACAATATAACAGTGGCAATTCCTGTGTGGTCAATATGACTGCCTATACCTGAAATAGGTCAAAGTGATCACATTTTTATTTATTAGTCAGTTATTGCATCTAATTAGGTATTGCACATATAAATTTGAAAATCTGTGCACAAATAAACACACCTACTCCTTTGCACCACGCCAGATTTTGTGTATATTCAGCCAAAGCTATCCATCTTCAGTCTGTCTTCAGTCTGCTCTGCCACTGTGTCTATATGTGTGTGTGTCTCTCTATGTAGCTCTCACAGACAGAGAGCAGAAGACAGAGACGGAAACACCAATTTGACCATTGTTTGCTACGTTTTCTGACCTCCCAACCTGCGCTACACACTACTGGCCAAAGGTTGATGCCCAGAAAACTCCCAAATACAGTAAACGAATCAGAAAATAAGAATCTCATTTAATATATAACCCGAAAGCATGAAAACAGTTCCTTTTTTAGACCGCATCATTCAAATGATAAACAAATCCCTGGAGTCTGTGGATAATGATTGTGCAGTTACAGACCAAACAAACACAACATGCAAAATAAGGTCAGTGGAATCAACAAATCCCCGGAATCAAGTGTCACCTAATTTGGTTCTCGTGCGTTTGGATAGGAGTCTGCTGTACAGAGACACAGCGCATAAATAGCCCTTTGTAGTCTTTGGAGGACCATGCAGTGTCAGGATAATTTGTATTTATTGAGCTCTGCTCTACATCTGAGAGCACACAGTGAAATCTTGGTAGGAGCGCAGGAGTCCATCTAAATGCCAAGTGACACTCAGCCAAATTTGTGACCCAGTATTAAAATATTAAATAAGGACAACGTGTGTTTGTGTTGGTAATTACTACAAGCATGCACAATATGGCAGTGTGAGGACATAAACATTGTAGATAACTGTGCAGCATTTTCTATATTTGTATTCTAGTTATGCTCTCCCTGAATAATTCAGCTTTCCCCTCTGGAGCAGTTCACAGCTAATTAACAAAGAAGTGTGGTGCCAGGGCAGACTAGTGGATCTGACGCAGGCCCAGTGAGTGATTCAGCCTGTGTATGAAGCAGGGGACCGATCCATCTAGGATTTATTGACAGAGTGCTGCTACCCTGACGCCCAAATCACTGATGCATCATGGGTTGATTAATTGGAGGTGCAGGAAACACTGCAGATGAGTTAATGAAACAGCCGAGCGAAGAAAAAAAAAGCAGCAAGAACAAAACCCCACCCCACAATGCTGACTTCACCACGCAAGCTTGACCCAGAACCATTTGCTTCTAAAGAACCCTTTCTTTTGAAGATAAGGTTCTTCAAGGTTTTTTTTTTGTAAAACCAGCGGTTCCACTAAGAACAATTTTCATGCAGAGAAACATTTTTTGTTTATTGAAAGAACAGGTGTTAAAAGATCCTCACCCTCAAATATTTAAATGTTTATCCATGATTCATCTGGAAACCCCTAAATCGGTTCATTTTACTTACAATATGGTTCTTCCCCAGAACCCGCAGAAAAAGAAACCTTTAATTTAAAAAAAAAAAATTTAGAACCCCATGGGTGGGTTGTATATGTGTGACTATGGTAATGTAAAACTGTTCTCGGTAGAACCCCCTGGGTGGATTCTAGAAGAAACTATTGGGATATAAAAGAGTTCTCGGTAGAACTAACTGGGTGAGTTCTAGATCAAACCAAGGGAATCCGTAGCAAGGTTTGTTGTAGAAGCCTCTTGGATGAGAGGCGAAACGTCTTCAAGAACTCTATGAAGTCCAGTTGCCTACAACAAACCTTGCTACGGATACCATGACCTGGATGACTGAGAACCTACACCAGACAAACCAAGGGAATGTAAAGGGGTTCTAAGTAGCACTCCCTGGATGGGTTCTAGATGAAATAATTGGGATCTAAAAGTGTTCCCAGTAGAATCCCCTGGGTGGGTTTGAGATGAAGCCATTGGGATGTAAAAGGATTCTTGGTAGAACTCATGGGTAGGTTCTAGATGAAACCCTGGGAATGTAATAGGGTTTTCAGTAGAACCCACTTTGAGTTCTAGATGAAATAATTGGAATATAAAAGGGTCCAAGAATCCCTTGGATGGGTTCTAGATTAAACCTTTGGGATCCCTTTGAGAAACCTTTGTGTTCTGGGCAGAACCATTACACCATAGAAAGGTTCTCTATAGAACCACTCGTAGAGCATTTTGAGTGAAACTTTTTTACACATAATTCTAGGAATAACCCTTTATGTTGAGGTCAAGGTAGAAGGGTTCCAGGTGGAACCTTCATAAAATGTTATACCAGGACCCAAATATGTGTTCTCCTGTGGGGACAAGCTAAAGAACCCTATGTGATTCTAGTATGTACACAGTTTTAGCTGTCAAAATGAATTTTAATTACCTTTCAAGAAAACCACAGAGAAAAGTCAATGTGGAGCCTGTCTGTGTTCCTTCTATAGGCTTGTTGAAGTCCCCGTGGAGAGACCTCTGTTTGACTCCACTGCTCCCCTGTCGGCTCAGCCGGCTCACTGCAGGCTCCCAGCGAGCACTTTGACTCGCCAGAGCAATCTGAACAAACCTTGCTCCATCTGCAGTCACTCTCAATTAGCAGCGTTGCTAGGGGGATAAATACATTTGCAACAGCTGTTGGAGTGTCTAAATTTCCCCAGAGGGTGAATCCTCTATAGGTTGATCCATCAGAGAAAGTTAAAAGTTGTCAGTATCATAAGGCAAGATGGGAGATAAGAGCACGGATTTACACATGAGTGAACGGGCATTATGCTGCTGTCTGTTACAAATTGATGTAACACATGAGGAATTCAACAGCTGATACGAGCCTTAAAGGATCAGTTCACCCAAATCACAAAAGAAAAACATATTTGCTCACTTATCACAAGCTATTGAATCTTTCCACACAGATCATTTGTCCAAGTTTTGACATATTCATCTCTGAGATTTCTGTCTCCGCCCCAATACAATGGAGGTGAATGAAATTTTATGTTTTTGCAACATCGAAATGGTACATTTCAGAATCTGTGTCCAGTGGTGGAAAGCAACTATTTGAGGCTATGTGATACTTTATATTTCTTCTTCACTTCACTCGTTTTAATGGTACAGTTACTAGTTACTTTGCAGAATAAGATTGTAAAATACATGATTAGTTTATAAATGATGACGCATTACTATAGATGAAACTGCTCAACAGTGTATAGAGAAGTTAAAATAGTTAGCTCCATATTTACTTCCTAACATGCAGGACCTACTTACTGTATAATTGCAGTATTTTATATTTACACTGTGGTACTGCTAGGTTCACTATTCTTATTTGCTTTCTTGCCAAGAGGAAGGTCACAGAACTGATAGCACTTTCAGGTCTGCATGGTAAAAATGAAATAGCACCTGTAGCCAATTAGCTTTGTTTAGCAGAAATACGAGTTTGTTTAATCTGTCTAGAAAGCATAGCGTAAAAAACTAATTTTGCTCTTTTACAGAAGGTTATGTTTCTGTTTTTTTTTTTAATTTAAGAAGGAGCAATGCACATTAATTAACATGTGCACCTGCGTTGCCATGTGAATGTGCCACATTTAGCCATAGAGGCTCATTTTCATATGCAGTCCCTGGCAGGTTGATGACATATGGCATATAGCATATATGTGCCAGACTATTTCCTGGCCAGGACCAAGGAAACTAAAACCTTGGACCAGCGACTTCCTGGAATCTCCACTGGTTGCCTGGCAACCACACAGTGACATAGAAAGGTAAAGATAAAGGTCGACTTTACTGTCACATACAATCCAACAGAGTACAATTACACAGTGGAGGTTCAGTTTCTGCATTTAACCCAGCCTGCTATCAGGAGCAGTGGGCAGCCGCTGTGCAGCGTCTGGGGACTTACTGGAGAGCTGACTCAGCATAATTGTTTTTAATGGTGGGTGACAATAGAGCACCCAGAGGAAACGCACCCACCCAACTTGTCAGTTTTACACCCATTCTGTACAAATTAAAAAACTAATTTTAACACTTCAGTATAAAAGTGAGCTTTGGAGATGCTGACAGGTGGATTTTGCAGAATCAGGCTCGCTGTTTCACAGTTTCCAGTCTTTATGGTAAGCTAAGCTAACCGTCTGCTGGTGTTAGAGTAATTTTTACTGTATAGGTATGATAGCAGTATCAACCTTCTCATCTGCCAGCAAGAAAGCAAATAAATGTATTTCCCAAAACGTCAAACTGTTCCTTTAACTGAGATCTAAATACTTCCTCTATCACTGTCAGTGTCCCAGTTACCGTTACTGCTAAACATAAAAACAAAACTATTTGCATTGCTTCATACCATTGTCAGTAAGTGAAAACATGTTTGTTTTTTTTGTCATATGCATGAATCAACCAACCAAAGTGATGCATTTAATGATTTCAGCCACAACAGCTTGCTTGCTATACATTGAAGAAGCTTCTAGGTTGCAGGAGCAAAGATAGCCAAGGCCACAGTGGCTCTGCAGACTATTGACTGTCTCAAAGAAGTGACGCAGAAAAGGGCCAACAAGATGTCACACCCAACAAAAGCCGGTGTGGTAAAGTGACAGCAGAGACAGTTGTAAGTGATAACACACTGCCATCTAACTGACTTTTTTAATAGTCCAAGGGAAATATGTACAGGCGGGATCTGAGGAACTGTAATCATTTTTTCCATTAAAAAGGACAATACTCACACAAAAATCTTTTTTTTTTTTTTGCATTGTATGCATCTGTAATATGCATTTGGTTAAGTATTAAGTATTAATGCATTATTATTAGTATTAAATCAGTACAACCTAGGAGCTGATTGTTCATTTGAGGAAACAGGAAACTCCTGTTCTTGTTCCCAGAGAATCTGTCATGGACATCATGTATCCCCACTCTGGTAAAGTAGGCTCAGAAACAGCTGTGTATGTCTGGAGGAAACTTGAGAAAGCAAAATTCCCCGTGCCATGTTCTTGTTAACTTCTTCAGAGGAGCAACAGGAAGCATCCAGACTGGAAACCCCAGAACAGGAAGACTCTAAATCTTTAAAACTGCTCAGAAGATCATTGGTACCATCTACTGACCATCAGTGATATCAGAAAGGTGCAGTGCCTGTGTAGAGCCCAAATTATACTAAAAGACAATACCCACATCAGCCGCAGCCTGTTCACGCTGCTGCAGTCTGGCAAGAGATATACAAGTATCCACTGCCACACCACCAGCTGAAGAGCGGCTTCTTTCCTCAGCCCTCCTCCATTGTAAAACTGTTTTATTTTTATGACTTGTGATTTTTTTTCCAACCATTTACTATGCATAATCTTTGCTTTTGAGAGTAGCATAAAGGGAACTACGACTGCCATCTCATTCTGCAGCCCTGCGTTGTGAAATGATCAATAAATGAACCTTGTACCTTGTAACCTTGTACCTTCTATTTGCAGGACACATTGGAAATGATGTGGCGTGTTCAGCCCGCCATCGTGGCTATACCACTGGGTGCATCATGTCTTTCTCGTAATGATAATGTCCTCACCGCCTAATGAAATTAGCATCGGAAAAGACATTATGATGCTAGTGTCCTCCAGGTTTATCAAATAAAGGGATGTGCACGCATGTAAGAGATCTATTAAATTTGGATTGGAGCAAACGTGCTGCTCTTGTTACTGTATCTACACGGCCAAATGGGAAACGGGAAGAGGCTCTTCATATTAATATGTGGAAAATGGCAGCCATTATGCAAGAAAATCTCAACATTAGTGGCTGCATTAATTGCCTGAATGTATGCAGACAACCTGCGCTGTGAGCCATTGTGCATGCATGAACAAACACAGCCTTTCTCGTCTCTGTGGGGGTGTTTCATTAAGAACCTCACAGGCCAAACATATTCAGGATGAGAGGAGGGTGGGGGGTTACATCAATCCACAGCCATGAGCAGGATGAAAAGACGCTGGTTAGGAGGGAGTGAGGTCGCCCCTCACATACAGGTCACCCTCCCTGCTCTCTACGTTCCCATCCTTTCCATTCTGTTCATTATTGATAAAGCAGCACTCACTCACTCATATCCCGACGCTGTATTAGTGTCAGTAAGAGCGTCCCTGAGTGCTGCACTGCATCCTCCGGCTGTGAGACCTCGCAGGCTGAGGTGGACCGTGTTGTTTTCCTCGGCTGTCAGCAGGTAACCGAAGACTATGGGAATCCATTTAGCTGACATTACACCCAGCAACCTCTAGATGGACAAATAATGTCTCTGGGTGGGTTTAATTAGCTCACAAATCACTGAACATAAGGAGCTGTCATCGCATATTGACATTTTGAGAAATGTCTTCATTGTATGGAGGGTCAATAAAGCTAAAACAATATTTTCTAGTGGGGATGAATTCCAACTGGAGTGAGGTGAAAATGATCAACAGCTTTAAAAAAAAGAAAGAAAACATCATAGATAGAGCGAGAATAGGCATTTTTTACAGCAGTCATATTGATATGAAAGAGTAGGGTTAACTCAGTATCACCAGTGAACCTAATTAAGGTCCTGGATCTGTTGCACAGAGCACCTTGAGTTAAGAATTTCCTTAAAGTCAGGTTTCCTTGTTGACTTAAGATTTTTTCTTTATCTTGGTCTCTTAATCTCTTAAAGTTAGTTAATCCTTTGCACAAAAAAGACCTTAGCAACCAAATTAAGAAAAGAAAACTTCCTCTTACTCTATTTTAATTGCAACATGGCCAAGTTAATGGGGATAAATTAATAATGTATGCAATAAGTTCAGTTATAATGATTTATTTTATAGCACATGAGGTTACAGTCCAAATGAGAAGACTAGTTATGTCATTAAGTCTGTTTCATGTCATAGCTAACATTAGCTTGCCCATAATGTTAGGTTACCATCACAGTCTAATTTATATAGAGAGAGCTTAAATACTTAAATGAGTAATGAAAGCAGTCTTTCACTGTCAGCCTTATAGGTTAACAGTAAACCAGTTTAACCTGAACGGTTAATTCAAGTTAAGTGAACTTTAGTTATTCCTGCCAGTTTTGTTGGATTCCTTCCTGTAATCAGTGATCTATTTTTGTCCTGAACGAGCAAGTTGTTGGAATTTTTTTCACCTCTTAATGTCACGTCTCATTAACATATGATTAAGACTTAAAAAAAAAAAAACTTTTCACAAATCATTTCTTTTTAAAAAAAAAAATCTATATTCTGGAAATGATTCAGAAAGACAGAAGCCAACTTATGTGAACAGACTGTTGAAAACCGAAGCAAATCTCCCCCAGTGGTGCTGAAAAAAGGAGGACACGGTAGGATACCAAAAGACAATAACCACCAGGGCCACAACCTGTTCATCCTGCTGCTGTCTGACAAGAGATAAGAAGTATCTGCTTCTTTCCTGAGGCTGCGAGACTCCTCAATTCGTCTTCTGCACTCCACCATAAATAAAAGTTTATTTTTATGATTTATTAGTCATTCACAGATTGAAAAAAAAAAGACAAAGGATGTGGAGGGCCCCATTTCTGTGTTTGCCTCAGGCCCCAAAAAGACTAAATCCGCCCCTGGCAGAGCATTTCCCGTGAGCCAACATGCACAATAGCAGCACCCTGACTCCATTTGACTTGAATGGAACAGAGCCTTAATTAGTATCATTGGTAACACCTGTGTTTACCCTGCTCTTTCATGTCAGAATAACTGCTGTGAAAAAAAGTTCTAGTAACTATTAGCAACTAGCTAATAAGGAAGCAGTTACCAGTGTTTCCCTCAATAAGACGTGAAGCTCTGTATGGCCGTGACTCTTGGCAATCTCCGCAGGAGTCTGTCCGTGGCGATTGGCCGTGTGCAGTGCTCGCTCAGCGCCTGGACACTGCAGGAGCAGGCTGGAGACGCTCTTGAATCCATACTGGGCAGCAAAGTGGAGGAGTGATGGTACATCTGCACGGTGGAGCTCTGATGTAAGATAATTGCCAGTTTCGATGAGGTGTGGGAAAAGAAATGTTTCAAAATGGACTTCACTAACGAAGTCCACACAGGCCTGAAAATGAACAGCTGCATTCTTGTACAGATAATTTTCCTTGACAGCAAAGATTACGCCACTTATATTACTTCCTTCACAGGTGATAACTCGAGGTTGCAATGTGAGCAGTCTAACACAATCAGGGGAGTCGAAGAAAGACAGCTTGGAGGCACCTATTGACCAGTTTGTCATGGAAACATTTCCCTGTGCCCTTTTTAGCAGAGTTAAGGATCAATCTCGGTGGCTGATGAAGTCATCAATCTGCCACATAATGAGCCAAGAAATAATGGAAGGCTTTCTCTTCATGGCGAATAATGTGAACCATGCAACAGAAACACATTCCAACTGTGAGAAGTGTGTTCAGTCCACATCGGGAAAAGAGTGAATTAGATTGACACGCTGTTTGTGGTGAGGCATTTGAATAAATGTTGCATCATTTCAATTAATCATCACCCGTTACAACAGTCACATGTTATTTATGGATAGATCTGCAGTAACTGTGTGAAGAACAAGTGTTTTCCACACAAGTACACTGTAAAAAAGAAAAGAAAAGTTAAGAAAAGTTTACTCAGCTAAAGGTTAAATTGTTGTGTCAACTTTGGTTAAGAAGTTCACTCAAATGTTATATTAAGTTTGTCATA
>JAJHUR010095052.1:0-16939 GCA_027495735.1 Lutjanus campechanus | reverse complement strand
AAAAATTAATGCAACACTGGATGGAAATAAATCTTGTGACATTGCAGAAGCTTATCGAAACAATGCCACAGCGAATGCGTGCCGTAATCAAAGCTAAGGCGGTCCAACAAAATATTAGTGTATGACCTTTTTTTTTTTGGTGGCGACTTTTTTTTTGGCCAGGCAGTGTATGAGCCAAATATCACTCTATCCAAACCAACCAGGTAGGTAATTTTGCCTCGCAGAACACGGTCTACTGCTGTCTCTGTTGGTTGTTGTGTGACTTCAGTGTTTTAAAGCCGCAGCTCGGATGCACTGAAGTCACAGAAACAACAAACAGAACAAACAGTTCAAGGCAGCGGTAGACTATATGCTGTTTTTGTCAAAGGAGCCTGGGTTGAGCGAAAGAGCAATATTTGCCGTATATAACCATGGTTTCTTGGCAGAAAAAGTGGTCTGATACATATTCAAACCCTCATTCAATGATCTCAACTACCTGGACAGAGTTCTCTCGTCTGTTGTTGGGGCTGCCGCCGGGGTTGTCACGGGCGACAGCGGTTAAAGTGTAGTGATCCTTTGTCTCTCTGTCCAGAGGAGAGAGGATGTAGATTTCTCCCTGACACAGAGGAGATGGAATGATTAGGAAGGAAGTGCAGGCTCTGACTGGAAGTGGTGGTTGTATCAAGACAACGAGACATTTATTTGAGTGTGTGACAGAAATGGAGCAAGGAGTTCAAATATGTAGATTGTCTTCAGTACACTCAAACGCTTTGTTTAAACTTTCATTTCCAGGCAGGACGACATTCAGTTAGGGGTGTGTGGTTATGAAGTGTCTATGTGTACTCACAGTGGATGGCTTGATGCCAAACTTGCCTTCCCCGTCTACCAGGCTGTACTCAATGACAGCAAAGAGGCCAGAGTCAGCGTCTGTAGCACTGACGCGAACTATGGTGGTGCCCAGGTTCACGTTCTCAAACACTGGCTCCTACAAACACAGATAAAAAACCAACACAAGTTTCAACATCAGTCTGCTTTAAAAAGCTTCTTTCTCATCTCTCATGTTGAAAGTTGCACATGTGCAGTACCACCATGCTAGCGTCATCGACATCTAGCTTTATATGGCCAAACTGGAGACCGTAACCAAACACATCCTCTGAGGCCGACAGTGGCCAGTTTGATGACAGGGAATACTAGACCAAGGTGGTTTTCCTGCTGGGTTTGGCTCTTGGCACCCCGGGCCTGAGTCAGCTAAGCAGGCGACTAGCTCCACGGCTAGCTGAGCTAACTAGCTACAGATAACGGCAGACAGCGGTTAGCCTACTTTACAACAAGTAAATAGTGAACCGTTTTCTTTTTTTTTTAAAGTTATTTTTTTGGCCATTTTGCCTTTATTAGATAGGACAGCTTGGAAAGTGGACAGGAAACGGGGCAGAGAGAGGGGATGACACGCAGCAAAGGGCCGAAGGCGGGAGTCGAACCAGCGGCCGCTGCAGAGGACTACAGCCTCAGTACATGGGGCGGACGCTCTACCAACTGAGCTAAACCTCCGCCCCAGTGAACCGTTTTCTGTCTATCAGCTAACTAAGGGGAAATCAACTTAGTACTGTATTCTGTCATCAAACTGGCCTTATAAGATCCAATAACACCTTTATGATAAGTCCAAATGGTACCACTTTACTTCAGGTCCAGGGGTTTATTCATAACGCACTTGTAATGGTCTCATGATGGCCAATGTCAAAACCAACCACATATGACAGTATAATGTAATGTTATAAACATTTGAGAAAGCTTGTTAATGTCAAGTTGTCTTAACAAAGACATCTTTGTCTTGATTAATGTCAAGTTGTCATGACAAAAATATTATTGGCTTGGTTAATGTCAACATGTCATAACAAAGACATTATTGGCTTGGTTAATGTCAACATGTCATAACAAAGACATTATTGGCTTGGTTAATGTCAACATGTCATAACAAAGACATTTTCTGTCTTGATTCATGACAAGTTGTCATTACAAAGACATATAAAAATGTCAAGTTTACATTAAAAGTGACATAACAGGCCAAGTGGCCATAACTGACAGTCATAAACACTTAGAAACACTCCTTCATGCTCATAACAGGTGTCATGGCATGGTTATGACAGTGTAACGACTGTCTTATGCACACCTCTTCAAAAAATATCTTTTAAGTTATGCATCTATCAGTAATTCAAAAGTGAAAAAAAGCCACCGCTCATCCGTGAGCAAGATTCTTCTTAGAGGTGCTGGAGCTGAACTGAGACACTTAAAACAAAAAACAGCAGCCGCACACTCACAACACTGTGCAATCATCAATTGTTGATTGCACAGTGTTGTGAGTGTGCGGCTGCTGTTTTTTGTTTTAAGTTATGCATCTATCAAAATGTGACCTCAATAAATAAAATACTTTTATCCACTTTTACTTTGTTCCTCATCTTTAGTTTGCTACTGGCAGTTAATTTCATTTTAACTTTTCAAACACAGGTGTAACTAATTATAATAAAGATGGCCTTCATGTGGTCATCTTCACTGTTATTAGTTACACCTGTGATTTTCCTGCAATGACAAGCCAAAATGTCTGCGAGTGAGGTCTTGAACACCTCTTTTATTAGAATATCTCAAATTACAGAAGTAGCTACTTAAAAAGGGGAAATGAATGTACCCTTTTTAACCACATTCTTCAACTCCGCTTTGATGGGTGCAATTTGTTTCTTAATATAGGACTTTTTCACAGCAGCCATTTTGACGATTTGAAATAGCAGTGCTAGTATTGTGCATGTTGGCTCACTAAAAAGGCGCTGCTACCCTACATGGAACATCTTTGGTAAAACCTGTGTTTACCTTTCTATTTCATATCAATATGGCTGCTGTGAAAAAGCTTTATTCTGTTCAGTACCTGATATGAGGGTTGGAGGAAGACAGGGTTGTTGTCATTAACATCCACTATGCGCAGATAAACTGGCAGCTCTGCTATCCTGGGAGGAGTGCCATGGTCCTGGGCCCGAATCGTGAAATTCAGCCACTGAACCTGCTCGAAATCCACCGTCTGGTTGGCTACAATCTTGCCTTAAAAATTTGTAACACAGTGATAGTTAGAGTTAGGATTCATCTGACAAATACTATCAATTTACATGACAACAAGTAAGGAATAATGAATTTTGATTTGCATTTACTGTGTTGGTAAATTTGAACATTTGTTCACTGCTGTTTAATGTTTTAACCTGCAGCCTACAGCAGCTTGTTAAGGTGTGCTGGGGTCGTACCAGTGGAAGGGTCCTCCAGTCTAACGTACCCCCCTCGGGGCAGGTGGAGCAGCTGGTAGATGACCTGGCCGTTGGGACCTTTATCCGGGTCCACAGCTGACACTGATAGCAGAGTTGTTCCTGGCTGAGCTCCCTCTAAAATCTTCTCTGTGAAGTTGGACACTCCGAAGGGCCGGAACCGAGGGGCATTATCATTTACGTCCAGCACGTTTATGGTTAATCTCGCTACAGCAGAGAAGGTCACATTGATAACAGAGACACAGAATGAAAGTTAGAAAAACTGAATGAAGATGAAACTGAACTGACAACTTTCATGTTAGAAAATGGACTCACCGTTGGGAACACTGCCTGACTTGTCGATAACTTCACTGGCATTGTCGTGGACAGACACGATGATCTCAAATGTAGCCACAAGCTCTCTGTTGAGTGGGTTGCGTACAAACACTGCACCTGAAAATGAACCAAAACACATTTCATTATTCATCATGGACTTTCATTGTCATGCCTTGAGTTTTTGATATTGTTACATCCCTACTCACCAGTGTGTAAATCAATGCCAAAGGACTCCTGCAGGCCATCCACTGGGTTGTTCCCATCATCCTTTGCCTCCACTGAGATGATGTAATACTCCAACCGGGGATGCAGATCAGGGTCCTCAGCGGTCAGCGTGGCCACCACCACACCAGGTGGCGTAGACTCGTTGACGTTTATCATAGTTATGGGGTCTATAAAACGGGGTCGTGAGTCGTTCACGTCATCCAGGATGACCGTCAGGGTGGCTGTGCCCGACATGGGGGGCGTGCCACGGTCAGTTGCCATGACGACCAGGCGGTAGGACCCGCGCTCTTCCCTGTCGAGGGTGGTGTTGCCCACCAGGACGGCCCCAGAGAGCGAGTCGACCACGAAGCGGTCCTGAGCACCACTTTCCAGCCTGTACATGAGCCAGCCATTAGAGCCTGAGTCAGCATCAGTGGCAGACAGCTGAGTCACCACCACACCTGGAAAGTAATGACAAGGACAGAAACACACACATTGGTATTCTTGGGGTCTGTCATTGTCATTCCCAACCCTAACCTTCACACAGGGGGATGCAATGAAAGTGAGTATAGATGATCACAGGAAGGATTTTTAAATTGTTAATTCATTATACTTATTATGGCAGTGACATTTTAAACTTGGTGAATGTGGATTATATAAAAGCCATATTCCTCCCAGCCCACCCATATACACAGGCACAAGTCAATGCACACACCAGTGGGGCTGTTCTCGGGAAGTCGAACACTGAAACTGGATGGGCTGAAGACAGGAGGGTTGTCATTCTGGTCCAGGATGGTAATTGAGAGAGGAACGCTGCTGTTTAAACCTCCTATGTCCTCCCCAACCAGAAACAGCTCTACCCGAGGCTCCTGAAACGCCTCACGGTCCAACGTCGCCCCCTGACGCACACGTATCACACCTGGAAGAAGATACAGAGACATTAATGGGATAGTTTGGATTTTCTGAAGTGGGGCTGTATGAGGTATTTATTGATATTCAGTGTATTGGCTGCAGTAGATGCCGGCATGCCCCCAGTTGCTAATTCACAAATTGAGGCAGTGGTAGATCAGGAACTCCATCGCCATCAGTTTTTTTGGATGAGAAACTGCAGTTATATAAGCCAAATATCGTTCTTTCCAAACTAACCAAACTCCCTAGGCGGAATCACTAAATTTACTTTACAGAACTCAGGAGTTCCTGATCTACTGCTGCCTCAATTTGTTAGTTTGTTTGTGTTACTGTGTGATGGATTCACCAAACTCACACAATAACACAAACAAACTAAGAGCTCAAGGCAGCAGTAGACCAGGAACTCTAACATTCTGTGAGATAAAATCAACAATTTTGCCAATGGATTTTGGTTGGATAGGAAAGAACGATATTTGACTTATGTAACTGCAGTTTCTCATCGGGAAAAAATATTTAACGGAAAAGTAAAGCAGTGAATATTTTCTAAATATAGCGTACACTTAAACTGTTTTTAAGTGGCTAAAATACCTTTTCTAGCTGTTTCAATGGTACAGTGCTTAGCCTCCATGCTGGTATTCCTCTCTGCTTTCCCTAACTGGGGGTGTGCCGACCCCCCCCCCAATCAAATAATCTGACCTATCCCTTTAATAATTGCATTGCAGTTTTTTCTTAAATCTCTCTCTCTGTCTGCAGGATGAGGAGTCACAGTGTTACCAGTATTAGCATCCACAGTAAACAGGTCCACCCTGGCTCCCAGCAGGCGGTACTTCACCACAGCATTGGCTCCGATGTCTTTGTCCTCAGCCAGAACTGGCCCATTTAACACTGTCACAGTATTGCCTAAACAATGGGCAGATATATGAGAGAGATAAAATGATCACAGTCAGGTTAGATATTTTTAAACTGAGCCAGCAAGCCAAAGCCTGAGTTTGAGAGAGTAGTCTTGTCTTGTAGTTTGTCTTCCTATCTGTGACAATGACTCTAACTATGATAAACTAGGACTCATATTCTGCATTCAAATAATATAACTGACAGCTACTCTAAGTCCATGGTTCAATGTCAACAAATCTATGTGAAAAAAACAAGGCTGTCAGACCTTTTCTCACCTTCAACTTTCAAAGTGAAAAAAAAAAACTTCAATGAATATAAGCTGTAAACAAGGTCAGGAAGTGGGGGAGACAGCGTTACAGACAGTGTTCTGCCACGATGCTCACACCAGCTTGAGGGCTACCTGCTTCGGAGTTCTCTGTGATCTCGGCCCGATAGCTGGTCCGGGTGAACACAGGCCTGTTGTCATTTTCATCCAGAATGGTGATCACCAAGAGGTCTGAATCCTGGTGGTTTACGACAGAAAGGGGCAGTTGAAGAAAAGAAAATATATGAGCAAAGGATTATGTGATACAGAGTAAGGAAGGAGCAGCAAAGACGACCGATACAAAACACTGTGCAGTAATTGTGCTGTGCACAAACCAACAGCTGGCTTTCACATTGCTGGTGGTTGATTTTTGCACCTCTCTCGGTTAGAACAGCTTCTCACCTTTACCACAGAGGCAACACTTAAAGCATGTCACATTCTTGCTTTTATTTAAAAAAACAACTTGCAACTGCTCTTTGAGTGCCTCTCATGCACGCATCCTTACTTCAAAGGGACAGTTTGCCCCCAAAATACATATTTTTCTTACCTATAATGCTATTTATCCATCTAGATCTTCTTTCTATCGTCTGCCAACCGTATCAGCGCACAGAAGGAAGCATGTATGCTCTCAAAGAAACTATAAAAACTCCATGGATCAAAGATTCATCATAGAAAGAGTCATAATTGAGAAAGAGTCATAATTTGGGCTGAACTGTCCCTTTAAGTAAATCGTGTGCATGAAATTCTTATAATTAGCAAGATTCAAGACATGTATGCCAATAGTGCACCTGAAAATCCACGACTGTCTGCTCTGAATCACTCAAAAGGTGTTCTGACAAGATACAAGGTTCAGCATCAGTGGCTGTGATTGTGATTTATTTCAGTGGTGTCTCACTGAAACTACAGGTGTAGAAATGTGTGAGCTCACATGCAGCGTATGCGTGCACAGGAGAGTGAGATTACCCTGCGAGAGATGCGGGGGTTCTCCGGGTTGTCTTTGACAGTGATGGTGAGTCTGTACTCAGCCACTCGTTCTCTGTCTAGCGGTCGATTCACCTGCACCACACCTGTCTGACAGACAGAGAGGAAGAGGTAAGCCATGCGTGTGTTTAAGGTTTCGTTCATTACATAACAGCTTCATTACATATTACCCCCGGATTTACCCCTGTAAACCCAAGTACTACTATAATATTTTCTTCAGTCTTTTCACCTTCCCTTCTCTAGAGGACATGACATATTCGTAGACTTGCGTTCCGCCAACATCTGCTGATGTATTAATATATATGTAGCAAGGTTGTACAAGCAGTAACACAGTAGATGAGAAGGAGCAGGAACACCTGTCCCAAGTCAGGATATACTGACAGCTGAATGTGTGATCAAATCTGGAAGCTGTCAGTCACATGTCTCACACTTCCATGCTTCACTTGTTTCACCACCTGCTCCACCTTTAACACAACAGTAACTCAGATTTTTCTGCTTTCTATTAAAAGGGCCAATATGTAACATTTGCATGTCCAAAAAGGGGAACTGCAGCAAGTTAAAAGAAAAAATTCGAAGACAATTAATGCCAATTTTCTGCACATGCTTAGGTCATGGCTGAGTACTTGCCGTACACACCAGATTAAAATCTGTACACACCAGATTTAAAAATTAAAGGAACAATATTGTCCAAAAAAGAATATTGAAGTCCAAAGAGTGAGCTGTTCCCCCCCCAGCCCCTCCTCCTCAGACTCGAAGAAACTATAGATGAATCCGGCGACTGCTTTGTGTGTTCCGCCATCTTGCAGCGTCGCCATTGCTATGGTGGAACGTTGTGTCCGTCACTCTCGGTGTCTGCTGGTAGGGTCTAGAAGATAACCCCAAACCCCAAATACACTCTGTGAATCTCTGTAGAGTCTCTGGTCTCAGACAGCAGCAGTCTTCATGAACTAAAGGTTTCTGTATTTTGATTTCTGTTTTTTTCCCCAAAGTTGATCTTAGACTCAGCTGCTGGAGCTGACGAACTGCACAGGGTCTTCCCAACTTCCTGGACATTGCGGTCTATAGTAATGTTACATAAAACAGTGGCAGTGGTAAGTGTAAAAGTAGAAAATTGCGAACTTCTTATGACGGCTTGTGGTATTTCGCCGGATTCGTCTATAGTTCCTATAGAGGAATTCGGCGAAATACCACACGAGTGCAAGATGAGTGCAGCATTATAATTTGACAGTCACAAGTGACGATGAGTCCTGCACTGTAAGTAGATCAGCTGTTTATAAGTGTCAGTTGTCCGTCAATGTAAAGTTAAGGCTGTTATCCTGAAAACAAAAGCCCACTGCTCTGAAAATACACACGGAATGGAAATTTTTAAATGAGAACATGCCGGCTTCTTTAAATAGTAGCTGCCTTCTCTGGCTGAAAGTGTCGAGAAGGTTTCACTGGGTTTTCGCTACTCGGTGTGGTTGTGTATTTTCAGAACTGTGCGCTACTCAACCTGTAACCACACCCAACAGTGGTGTTAACAGGTCCTGGAGTGCACCCGTACATCACTGCAGCAAGGTGAAAACCGAAACCTCTGCAGATCTGCAAAGACAACATCTTTAAATCTGAAGTCGCTCATTCTTATTTGAAGTCGAAATCAGCTCTGTGATTACATCGGCACAGTTATTATACCTTAATCACTCAATGATTTAATACACAAAGATTATTCAACTGAACGATGTTTTTATATACATACATATTTTAGTATATCTGAGTTTCTATTTCCAAAGCAAAACGGAACCTTTTTACAGTGTCAGTTTTTAACAGGTACAGATAATGACATTTCTGTGCACCATCCCTCTATCTCACCGTGTCATTGATGTAGAAGGCTCCATCCCGATTGCCAGCAGTGATGTTGTAAGTGAGCAGCGCGTTTCGTCCGCTGTCTGCATCTCGCGCTCGAACTCTGGCCACAGAGGTGTGTATGGATGCACCTTCGCTCACGCTGGTGTTGAAAGGCAGATTCAGGAGGACTGGGTCGTTGTCATTGATGTCTCGGACCTGGACCCCCACCACCACCTGAAGAAAACACGTCGAGACAAAAATAAAGCTTCAAATTCTTGTCTTTCTGCAATAAATGTTGAAAATACATTGTTTTTGTGCCACACAATTCCCAGAGCCATTTCTGATCTACGTTGCTTAGTTTGACTTTTTGATCTGAGTTTCAGGCGTGTCCGTTGGGAATGGCTGTGTCTAGAAGGGAACCCAAGATTTGTTAAACTCTCATGAGATTTGTAGGTCCCTCTGCAGGAGCCTGATAATGACTTGATCATTTGAATCAGGTGTGTTGGAGCAGGGAAACTTCTAAAACATGCAGAGTAGTGGGCTCTGAGGACCAGGATTGGGAAATACTGCCTGAAATCATACATACATGTAATTTTACCTTAATTTTGTCTTGATTTTGTTTGGCTTCACTGTTTGGCTTTCTGGATATCATGTCCTAACTTATTAGGCACAAGTGGGATGTTTTTAAAAAATTGCTTGAATGTTAACATGAGATAAACATGTAAAATCATGAGGAGTCCCACCAATTTTAAATTGCCACAGCATCTATAGGCTGAGGCAACCTTTTGACATGTGCTGCATGTTTACCTGGCACGTCGATGGTGTTTGTAAGTGTAGAGTAGTTTGTGAGAATATTCTCATTTTTGTAGGTCATGTACAAACCTCTCAAACCATCTCTGCATTTATTGGAAATTACAGCACAGAAGTGAAACTTGCGAGACCCTGATTGTTCAAGAGGATATGGTGAGAACGTGCGTCTGCTTGCGTGCGTGCTTGTGTAATAAAGGCCCACCGAGCTGTTGCGCGATGGAGTTCCCAGGTCTCGGGCTGTGACAGTGATGTTATAGAAGGCCGTTGTCTCTCTGTCCAGCTCTACATCCTTCCTCACCCGAAGCTCACCCTCCACTGGAGAAACCATGAACTCATCTGATGGAGGATCAAAGAAAGAGATTCAGAGACACATAGCGAGGATTTAACAGCACACCACCATCTCCACAGAGCAAGAAGGCACTAACTCTGGTGATCTCCTCCGGTGATGCTGTACTCCACTTTGCCGTTGAGCCCAGAGTCTTCATCACTGGCTCTGAGAGTCCAGACCCGAGGTCCTGGCTGGCCTTCAGTCACCTCGAAGGGTCCCTCATAGGGTCTGGGGAAAGTGGGTGTCACATCGTTCACATCGAGGACATTTACCAGCACCTGGGGGAGGAGAGGGGAGTTTTTAACATATGTGTTATGACAGAGGCGACTGATTGTGACAAAATGTTCGCCTGCGGTTTGCCACATGCAGCTTTAAACATGTATGTCTACCTCTAACACTATGTCATAACATAAATACCTTTCTGAGGTAAACGGGGGATTTTTCACACTTCAGACATTAAAATTCAAACTGACTTTCAAGTGTCTTGAGTCTTGAGATCCTGATGCAAATTGTCATTTTAGTAAACACAATTACTCAGCAGGACTTGTGTACATTTATAAGAATGGATTTGGGTTTTTAATTACGTGTCTGCATTTTTTATATAATCTTTTTGATTATTTTTATCGTCCCAAAACAAGGGCATTACAATCAATCATGTCTTTTATAAACCATGACCTGCCTCCCCAGATTTCTGCATTTTATCATAAAATAATGACCTTCAATATTATATTAGTGAACAGAGCGACTGTGGCATCACCCATTGGTTTGAGGAGTACTATTTGAAGCCTCGAGTTTGGCATAAAGGGGGTCGCCATCTTGGTTTTCTTACAACCAGAGCATGCGCAGTACCAACAAGAGTGTGGATCTAGTGGGGGACGCACTGCGACTTGGGCGGTTTTGGTTGGTCCATTCAGCAGGAAATAATGGCAGCCCGCCTGGTCATGATCTTTCTCATATTACAGCTGAACAGTACTCCAAAATACAATTCTAAAAACATTTAAGTGAGAAACCGGAAACAAAGTTGTGGCTGCCTGGTCATGTCTTGAAGGGAACCCGAGAAAAATCTTGCAAGAGTGAATATTTTAACCCAAACCACGATCTTTTCCTTCCCTAACCAGGTGTTTTTCATCCCTAGACTTACCCAGATCTTAACCAGTGTTGTTACTTCACAATGTAATGTACAATGTGCACAATGAAGAAACAAAATGTACACATCTCACAAGAGTTTTGTCAATCTTGGGTTCCTCTCTAGACACACCCTGGCCGCTTGGATGCAAGCTTTCTCATATACAAAATTTATTGGACATTAGAGAGAATGCACTACACTTTTCAGACACAGAAGTGTCATACACTTCTGCTGTCTATGACTTCTTATTTTGTGCAACTCAAATTCAAAAATTTCAGGGATATCTTCTTTAATCAATTGATCAATGCATGTGTAACAGTGGGAAGAGCTATAGTATGATTTTATAACTTTATGAATAATGTTTATTATTCATAAGTCATAAGACAAAGTTATAAAAAGTCCAGGCTGAACTGCTTGTTTTACCAAAATGCAAAGGTTAAAAGTATTTAGTTTACAAAAAAACAGCAAATCCTCATGTTGGAGAAGCAGAAATCAGCAAACTTTTGCTTCATAAAATACCTGAATGAATGATTGACTAGCAAAATTGACTTTCTGTCAATTGAGTCATCATTTTTGTTCTAAAATGTTGTATATCATTTTTGTTTAACAAATTGTATAAAACAGTGTCTCATTTGCAAAATTACTGTTGTGCTTGATGTCAAACGGAGAGCAGGATTTGGACACTGGTCCGTGGCTGTGACAACCAGCGCGTAGTGTCCGTTGCTGATCTCGAAGTCCAGCTCCTTCACAGCAGTAATCCTTCCCTAAATGCACACAGATGGACATCATACACAGAAAGTTAATGTTTTTTTGTTTTTTGCTGTTTGCAGTTGCTTGTAACACCACAGCATAACAGTTATAACATCTTACCGTGATGCTGTTTATATGAAACGTCTGGATCAGGTTGCCGTGAGCGATGGCATATCGCAAGGTGCCGTTCAGACCCTCATCTGGGTCGATGGCTGTTACCGTGGCGATGGTGGCACCCACTGTGTCTGGTCCCTCGCTCAACACTGTGACGTACTCCTCCTCGGGAAACTCTGGGGCGTTGTCGTTCTCATCCACAATGTGAACATAGATGGTGGTTGAGGTCTGCGTGAGAAACAGGGAAACAAGGAAAACTTTTACAGCTGGATCTACTATTTATGGCTTATTGTGTTAAACTCTGCTCACAACATGTGATCCACTTCCAGCATACAGTGTCAGCTGGGCCTGTGAGTAGGTCTGAATTTGATCTTGCAGTCAGCAAGTCTTGCACGAATCTGCAGATGTATCATCATAGCAGAGAGCAAAGATCACAAAGCAGGACTCTATTTGAAAGCCAAACCTACAAAACAGCAATACAGTCTATTAATCACTGTTTTTTTTTTTTTTTTAAATTTCATAATAACAACTAAACAATCATATCTTGTCATCAGTAATTTCTCTCATAGCCTCATACTACAGCCACTCCTACACCTTTATACATTGTTCACTTCAGTGTGACTAATAAGGTTTTCTGGAAGAGAGGAATCATACAGGTTTTCCTGTCTTTTCTTATAATGGGCGTATGTGACATGTGATATTCAGGATTCATTTAACGTGGGAGAATGGGCCAAGACAGTGGACTGAAGCGTATTTTGTTACATAAAGAAGGACAGAATATCTTGTGAGAACCACAAGGAAATCTTAAAGAGTAAATGAGGTGAAGAGAGGACGCTGCAAGGTATCCAAAAGTTTGGATTCCTTATTATTTCATCTACTCCCTCTGGGGAAAAAAGCAAAATCTCAAATGCAAGTGAAGTGGAAGAAAGACCGTCATGCATCCTAAAAGAAGAGTCAAGAGTCAATTCCTGCTCCACCAGTCTGACCTCCTAGTTTCCCTCCCAGTTCTACCAAAAAAGATGGACCAACCGACTGGCACCCTCAGGCTGTGGCAGTTAAAGAGGCCGTTGGAATTTCATAATATTGTGATTTCTACCGTAAGAGGTGTGTGCATGCACGTGTGTTACACACAACAATGACACATAATTAGAATTAATAACAACACAAGTGATAATTGCATCAACGTACATGCATGCATCTACAAGTTCACTCACACACACGACCTCACCAACATTTGACCTCTATGGTAAATTTCAGTCTCGTAAAAACAATTCATAGCCTCACAGATTTGCAAAAACTTTGATATACAAAGACAAGATATTTAATGTTCAAACTTCATTGTAAATACGCGCTCATTCTGTATTTGATGCCTGCAACATGTTCCAGAGAAGTTGTGACAGGAGCATGTTTACCACTGTGTTACATCACCTTTTCAAACTGGGGACACTAATTGTTGAAGTTTTGAAAATAATATTTACTTTATACACAGCTTCAGGTGCTCAACAGTCTGAGGTCTCTGTTGTTGTATTTTACGCTTCATAATGCACCACATATTTCTGGTCTGGACTGCAGGCAGGCCAGTCTTGTACCCGAACCTACAGAATGTGTCTTGGCATCTCTGAAAAATACATCATCTAGATGGCAACATATGTTGCTCCAAAACCTTCACAGGGGTCTTCACAGATATGACAGTTGGCTTATAACCAACCCATCCACAAAAGTCAGTAAATCCATTTAGCAGTTAAGCAACTTTCTGCGTTAGGCCACTCCTATTACTATGCTTCCTTTTAGCCAGTTAGCACAAACACAAACAACACACCCTCACACCAAGGGCACCAGACCAACTTCAGACATGGGGAAGCCATAAAAGTCTGTGCATGCACATTAAAGTACAGCTGGTGTCAAGAAATGTGACAGCCTCCTCACTAATAGTTAAAACTATAAACTGGTCAACATAAACCACCAGGCTCTGAAAGCCATTTTACTAACAACACTAACAAAAAACAAACAGATACAATTAGCAAAAATAACATCTAATCCATCTTTATGGAGTCATTTTATGCATTTATTTCTATCTGACACTGCAGACGTGTTGGGCCAATCACACATTGAATTAAACGGACAGCTGCTTGTGGTGGTTAGCTGAGACCAAACCGTACAAATAGTGATTTTTAAATGATTAGATTCTTGAATTATTAAAGGAATGGACCTAAGTGGGTAGGGACAGTAGGGGCAGTTGGGATGTCCCCACCAATATCTAGGGACTTCTGATGATAATAAATAAATAAACAAAACATAACCACTGTTGTTCCTCAGTGTCTAGTAAATGTTAGTTAGTGAGATTCAGTATTGTGACAAAACAACCTGTGCTGATTATAGACACAAAACAATGTGCTTCACCCCTCAAATGCCTCATAGTGGTTTGGTCCACTATCTACGTATAGCCACTGGTCTTTTTACTGCCAAAATATTTAATATATGAATTGATGAATCTAGTGAAATATTCAGACCATCAGTGGGAAAGTGAGAAATACACACAAATCTATTGCATTGCAATTTATTCCCTTTGCATGCTGTAATCTCAGTTGGCACTCCTCTCTGGCTGCAGCAGCACAGCATCTCTCCCTCTCCCCTCCCACCACGCACCAGGACACTGACAGCTTTTGCTGTGGTTGTGGAGACACTGTGTCTCTGTCACTCTAAAACTTTGTGAGAAAAGGGACATGTTTATTGTCCCCACAACCTGAAATATCTACCCTTGTAATACTAACTTGCTGGAGTATCCCATTAATAAAATTGAATTTGCGTATAATTGTAACACAAAATGTTTACGTTTTTTTTTTCTGTGTACTTTGTAGTTTGACACTTCATCACCGTTTCTGTTCCTACTCTTACTCATGGGGGGTGGGGCAGAGAGAGAGAGAGAGAGAGAGAGAGAGAGAGAGAGAGAGAGAGAAGTGACAGTGGGAGGAGCGTGAACACTCAGTGTATCACGTTGCGTTCGCGCTGCAAAGTTCAGAAGGCTCAACTCAACTTGGAGACGAAGTGACAGGGAGCTGTCAACCACTTCTCTGTGATTTGGTATCAAGTTAGGAGAATCTGCACAGTTCAAGAGTTAATAGAAAAAAAAATTAACAAAGGCAAGTTGTAGAATTAGTTGAGGACAGCGTGAGTCAAACATCTTCAACATCCAGACGACTATGGAGTGGGGATTACCCTGTCGGACATCACTCCGGGGACAGAAGTCACTGCTGTGGTTCTGCTCTGTCCTGTTTTACATGACTACAGGTAAGCACGAAAATAATCACAACAGTTCTTAAATTATGTCCTCTGCAGAGGTTATGTTAAACAGGCTCGTCAAACTGGCCAACGGGCGTGTTTGAACTTGTTGACAACTTTGTTTTAGTGACAGAGCAAGTGACTGAATTCACGAAAGAGGAAGAGAAGTTTGTGTTGTCAGGGGTTGATTTGTTTTCAGCACGCAACGAAAAGTCGATTTCACGAACACGAAACGTTTAAATCATCCAGGCCATCAATTGACTACCAGTAGGAAGGTAAAGTGTCACAAAACAGCTATGAAGATGATATGACAGACTTACTATAGACTGTAACTTCAGCCTGTTTCACAGCCTACCACTTTCTGTACTTTTCCCAAACTCAGGCAGCCCAAAACTTTTGTTATCCCTTTTAATAACAACCCATAAAATGTGCGTGTAGGTAGACCAAGAACTTGATGTGAACCACAGACTCACATTGCATTTTTTTTCAGAAACAATTGCAAATATGTCTGTTTATTTTGTATTATTTTTTATTTTACGGCGAACATGCACGTTTGTGTAAAGAATCCAAAGTTTTTCAGACTTTTGCTGCTGTTGTTTTGAGACAGAACATCTGGTGTGAAGCTGTTTTAAAGCCCCTCCCAAGGGATGTAGTGCGTAAACCCACCTTACACTAACTTTTTACAGCATAGCCGCAAATTGAACAGTGGCTGTTGATGTTTCTAAACCGACGAGTCTTAAAATACCCAGAAATATACGTTTAACTCATAAGACGTGACATAAAACGTCATTAGGGAAACATTCCTGGGTTTTGCGCGCCTGTGCGGGATGGGTATGGTGACCTGGGCATCCAGAATTTCATCCCCTGACTGAACCAGTTACTGCTACAAGTTCACAAAAAATCAGTGTGTGATCAGCTGCTATGAAAACGCAGGGATTTTCTTTTTTGAGGACTTTGGCATTGCTTGAAGTTAAGGCAACTTACGCTGGAGGAGACGGGAAGCAGCTGTTGCCTCCGGGGTGCAGGGTGCTTTACTTCAAACGCCGCTGAATCCTCGCAGAGGTTATCAGTTTTCGGCTTTAGGATTTGCTCTATTTAGACAAGATCACACGTTAAGTCCGTCAAAGGCTACTAGAGATGTTTACTGAACTTTGAGGCTGATCAACCCCTGACAAAAATCTTAATACATGTCGCTTATAGAACATGTTTTTATTCCAGATCTTTCCAGATAATAAACTAAGTACATTTTCCAGTCCGTGTCTTTAGATATATATATATATATATATATATAAATATAGTGTTTTGATCTATTTATGCAGGCCTGTAAAACTCAAGAGGCTCTAATAAAAGACTTACAAGGCCAAAGTCTAACTTTAGGGCTCTGGTGCCCTCCCTTCAGCCCTGTTATGTCTCCTTTGTTTGGAAGTTTCCTTCCTCTCAGCCTGTGATGAAAACAGCTGTTTGTGCCAATGCCAATAATGGGTTTCTCCTCCACAAAACATGACCTGAGATAAACAGAGAGAGCAATAATCAGTGGCTCTTTTCCTCTCAGACGAGATAAGCATTTAGTTCCCCATGCTGGACAATGGCACTGTGGAAAAAATGGTCAATAAACACCACAGGATGTGAGCACTCTATTCTCCTCCTGTTGTGACAGAGCTCGTGTCGTGCATTGATCTCCTGTCCTAAATGAATAAGTCATTATTAGGGTGGCGGCGATTAAAAATGCTTTCCTGGGTTGATCTCATCGATAAGGACAGGTCTGACCCGACAAAACTAAAAAAAAGTTGAGTTTCCTTGGCCTGACACCAGGGATACACAATCAG
>JAJHUR010095051.1:0-11408 GCA_027495735.1 Lutjanus campechanus | reverse complement strand
ACCCTTAATGGGTTATATGAACAACCCAACTGGGTGGTAGAAACAACCCAATTGTTGTATTAAGTGAACCAACCCAATGTGTTGGGTTAAATTAACCCAGCATGTGTTCTGTCCAATATTTAACCAGCGTTGGGTTGGAAAACTACCCAAATTGGGTTGTTTTTAACCCAACATTTTTAAGTGTGTACACCCCTCGCGATCGACTTGGGACCAGTCCGCGATCGACCAGTAGATCGCGATCGACTGGTTGGGCACTCCTGGTTTAGAGAAATACAAACAATCCAGATCTTTCTCTAGTGCCGAGTGCTGTGAGGAGAGGTCTGGCTATACACAGGCTAAGGCGGGTTACTTTAAATATGATTATCCAATTATCTGTTACACAATGTAATCAGTAACCTAGTCCAAGTATCATAATATTAAAGTAATCTAACTTGATTACTTTCAGATCACCTCATTACCAAAGCGTGAAATTATTTTCCCTAATATAACTTTTCATAATCGTTGTTAGGGTTGATCTTTGTTCAGATATTCCTTACTTTGTCACATACCCAAGAAATGCATGCTTAGATTAATTGCGGTAATTATGCGCATTCAAAAGTTGTTTGTTAGGTAACGTTATGCTGATCACCCTTCACAGTCAAACTTCAAGTAAACTGACATAAATTTGTTCCTGTCTGAAACCATCAGTCACCAACATCACCACCTAAATCCTACCTTAAATTATATAACCGTCACTGCCCACATACGTCCATGTGCCCTTTATGTTGGCATGGATGTTTAAAAATACATCCACTAGAGTGCGCCGCTTGGTGCAAACCCCCGAAGAAGAATTAAAAGTTG
This sequence comes from Lutjanus campechanus, assembly GCA_027495735.1. Classification (NCBI taxonomy): domain Eukaryota; kingdom Metazoa; phylum Chordata; class Actinopteri; order Lutjaniformes; family Lutjanidae; genus Lutjanus; species Lutjanus campechanus. The sequence continues at coordinate 10,568 of JAJHUR010095051.1, read as the reverse complement.
TCCCCAAGAAGAAAAAAAGAGTCAAAAGTTCCTGATGTTACAAACATGGCGACACTGGCGGAGTTTGTAATAATGTACCTCTTGAGAAAGAGGCAAAAGCAGAGGCAGCGTTGTCGACGGAGGTGGTCAGTGCGCAATTAAATACATCGCAACATGTGGATGGAGAATTTTTTTTGACCGCCTAAATGACAAGGAACCCCACTTACAATACTATTGGATTTTTGAAACTTCCTCATCATGTCCTGTGGTTGTGTCTTGCTTGAACTACTGGCTACACAACTGTACCGCCCCCATGTTACCGGTGGTGCTGCTCGGTTTGGTCCATGTGTGTAAGCTTTATGAAAACGTGCAGAAGCACAGAAGAAATTAGCAGGGTGCATCCGAGCTTAAATGAGCTTTTAGCTGTAACTGTTCATTTAAATTAGACATTAAGTGGATGGTGTGGATGATGGCAGTATTTTCACACCTGAAAAAAAGAACTCGGCGCACTGTGTTGTGTTCCTCTTTTCTGATTTAAATACAAAATAATGTTGAAATTTCCATCCAGTGAAGCATTTTTTTTTTCTCCAGAGGCCAAGATGATGAATTGACTGTAAGATGAGCTGTTTCACTCAGACCAATCCACATTATTTACAACATTTATCTTTCCTGTACCTTTTAATGCATATTTCTTTAAAGTTACCCTTCTTTTTGGTATCCCGATTAGATAATCCTGTTACACGCAATCTGCTGCTCCCCAAGCCTGGCTATGTGAGACTAAGCACTGAGTTACTGATGTTCAAACAAAACGTGTTACCACCATCCCAGGTCTCCCCTATTTTTTATTTATTTATTTATTTTTTGCCCTTAAATGCTCATGTTTGGGAATGATCTGCCACTCTTCCAAAAAGGAGATAATTTCTTTGTTTTTAAGGATAAAAAAACAATATTAAATCATTCCTCTCTTACTGTAACTTCAGGTCCATCACCTTGCCATTCATTTCCTTTTTGACGCTCATGTTGCGCAGCCTTGACGTCGCGCCCCGGCGGTGAGGTGGGGATCTTGGAGCGTATAAGAGGTGTACACACACAGCTCGAGCGCACAGACACACAGCTGACCGCGGCTGAGGGGCCACCGTCTCTTCTTCTATCTGGATAGAAAATACAAGGAACAAAACAGAACCTCTTTGATTCCACACATCTTTTCTTTTTTGGGGGAGAGAAAACTCTTTCTTCACTCTCTCTCCACTCTTTGCTTCCAGTCGGACACCGCTTCACCTTTCCAGAAAATTAAAGTTCCTTCAGATAAGTGTGTTAAGTTTTTTTTTTCTCCCAGCACCGCGGGCGCAGTGGACAGCACCGCAGCATGGAGCCCTACACGGTCCCGGGAGCCCAGCTCTCCCTGTCCGACCTTTACTCCGTCATCCCCTTCAATGTCACCTTCCCGGACGAGGAGAGCGTCCTGATGGGCGACGGGCTGCAGAACTACACCGAGCAGCAGCAGAGCCCGGTGAGGAGCACCGGGGGCATCGTCATAGCCATCTCCATCACGGCTCTCTACTCCGTCATCTGCGTGGTGGGACTCCTGGGCAACGTGCTCGTCATGTACGGGGTGGTCAGGTAAAAACACCGCTGCTGTCTTTCTTCAGTTACACGTTTTAATGAGCGGGGAAATTGCTTTTAAAGGACCAGCACAAAAATTTCTGTACAGTAAAATTCACCACCATGCGCTCATGATTGTGTCACTGTGGGCTTATGAGACCTTATAACGCCCCTTGACCGACATTTGAAATGGACTATTGAGATAGTTTCAGTCAAATTTAACACGTTTTTGTGCATTTTGAGTCAAACAAACATTTTGTTTAAATTTTTAATGATTTATTAATTTTTACTCCCTTTTTTTTTTCTTTTTGCTTGTTTTTGGCTTTTACCGTTTCCCTCCTTTCATTAAAGTACAAACGCCACTCTGAAAACAATGATTTCAATTGAACTGAAAGGTCTGACGCAGGGCTGGGTCATATGGACAAAATCAAATATCACAATATTTTTGACCAAATACCTCGATACTGTGACAAGATTATAAGGACGACTATTACTGCTTTAACAAGATATTAACACAATCAAACAATCTTCAGTAATGTGAATGTTAATGACTAAGTGTGTCAAGGCTAATACACTGTAAAAACAAAATCTCAACTGAATTAATTGTAATAAGTAGTAAAAGCTTAAAATGTGTTTAGAACTTTACTGAATATGAAATAATAATGTATTATACTTAAAATCTAACTTCTGTTAATGTAATGAGCATGGTAACTGCTTTAAAGGACTAGCCTAAATTGTATGTACTGTAAAATTCACAACAATGCACTCATGATTGTGTCATTGTGGGCTTATGAGACCTTATAACGCCCCTTGACCGACATTTGAAATGGAGCTTTGAGTGAGTTTCAGTGATTATCTCACATTTTAAACATGTTTTGGGGGATTGAGACAAAGTCTAAACAGTTTTTATTTATTTATTCTCTTCTTGCTTGCTATTGGCTTTTATTATTTCCCTTCTTTCATAAAAGTACTGAACCCACTCTCAAGACAATGACTTCAATTTAATAGGAAGGTTTGAAGCAGGCCTTGGCAAAGTAAAGTCAAGTACACTGTAAAAACAAAATGTCAAATTAATTCATTATAATAAGCAGTGAAAACTTCAAATTTGTTTGGAACTTTATTGAAGATGCAATAAAGTTTTATGCTTAATCCAATTATGTTAACTTAATCCAATGAGGAGGTGAATGACAGTTCTGAGTTGCATTTAATGAACATATTTGAGTCGGTTTAATAAATCATTTTAGTTTGACTGTAATAATGAAATAATGTAAAATACTGTATGACTGTACTTAGTTGTGCATCACTTGCTGTAATGTAGCTTTTAAAATCAGGAAAAACATAAAACAAATAGACCAAAAATAGACCATTCTAGGACAAACATGGTGTTTCTACACTAAAATTCCCAAGTAGATCAGCATTTATTGCCGTCTTTTCTGGCTGTATGTTTAAGCCCTTGCAGCCCCATGCAGTATATCCCTTAAAGGGACAGTTCACCCCAAAATCAAAAATATGTGTTTTCCTAATTCAATCCAAAGAGGCTTTATTGGCCTGACCCAGAGGTGGGAGTAAGTCACCAATGTCCAAGTCACAAGGAAGTCTCAAGCATCAACCTTCAAGTCTTAATCAAGCCCCAAGTTACTGTGGTGAGAATCAAGCAAGTCGAGCGAGTCCCTGCTACAAGTCGAGCAAGTCACGAGTCAAGTTGCACAAAATTCTGATAAGCCCAGCCTCAGTTTCACATTTAAATCAGTTCAAAGACTGTGGTCATGCAGAGTTGAGTTTTATTTTCAACATTCATGTAAACTGTTACAGCCTGCTTTCACCTTACAAATCTCACTGATATTTGACATTGAATGGCATCAATAACAAACCTCCTAAATTAACAAATGCTCTCCTCAATGCCCCCCCTTCAGGAGGATCGCACCATTTCTCCTTGACCTATTAACACATCTGTCCAAGGTGCTTCTCGTGTGACACAGCACACCGCTGTTCCCATTCTTTGTACTACAGTCATCAACAACATAATACTTAAATCCAAATTTGTATTATTTTTGGACTAACATGATCAATGCCTCGTGCACAGACCTCTGCTTGCTCTGCCTTTTGAGTTATCTGTCTAAAGCTATGTCAAGTCTCAAGGCATGAATACCAAGTCAACATCAAGTCTTTTATCAGTGTTAGTTAAGCAAGTCCCCACCTCTAGCATGACCATGATAACACACACAAGTGCCAAAGCACATTGTACAAAAGAAAACATTGCAAGCAATAAAACTGATGCAGTAACATTAGAGTGCAAAACAAGAACAGAAAACTAAACATAGCTGACACATATCTGCAAGAATTTGATATTAATAATAATAATAATAATAAACATATAAATGTCATATGTGCTGTCTTAACAGGATTAACAGTTTTCAGGGTGTTTGTATTTGAATGTGGGGAAATATTTGGTTCAAACTGGCTGCACTTTGGTGCATTCCGTGAGAAAATGCAGCTCTGACTCGATTTAGTCTCTCTTGCACAGCTGGCTGAACCTCTCCTCTTTGGGGAGCGGTCACTGAGTCTTTACTTTGTCAATTTAGCTTTTTTGTTTGCACTCTGCTCAGGTAATCTGCCACACCAGACAGCACTGCATTTTGCATTTTGGCTCTGTGTTCTTGTCCGTGCGTTCCAGTTGGTGATGTAGTTTTGCCTCTGGTGTGTGCTTCTTTTTAGTTCTTTCTATGGCAGAAGGAAAGTAGTTCCTACATGAAACTGCTCACAACAAGTTCTGTGGATTACCTTGAGTAACAGGGTCATGATTTATGTAAAGAGACATCGCTGATGAGTTTTTTAAATGTATTTTTGTGGCACTTTGAGCAGCCGAATGCCATCTAGTTCCACTGCGTGCAAGGCAGACTTCTCTACAGCCCACATCTCCAAAACTCTGCAACTCACACCAAAACAATCTAAAATGTTTGATTTTGGAACATTTCCTGCATGGGGTCATTTGAGAATGGGAGCAAGGATCAATATTGAGGGAAATCTGTACCTCCAGTTTACCATCTGAGAGCAGAAGAGAAAATACCTCTATGGCTGTGTTGTGATTGAAAGCAGTAACGTTGCAGGGACTAGCACATAAAGGGTTACAGCCGTCTGACAGTGCAGACTCGAGAGAAAGCAGAAAGAGACAAAAGAAATGTGTGTGTTATGCAGGCTACTCGCTGAGACAACATTTTATCTGTCACTCATGGCTGAAAGTACAGAAAACAACAAAAACTAATATTTTTTATCTAACAGTGCAATATAAACTGAGCTTCAGTGCAGCCTCATGATCATGATTGAAGGATGTACACTGATGGAAACGACACTTTCAGGTATTTAAATGAAAATGTGTCTGCTACTAATCTTGCTGGGCTGTCCCTCTTCCCATCTATTCCAGCACTGCCATGGCATGTGTGAAAAGATGTGACACAGAGATGTTTAAGAATGAAGCTGCATGTGTGAATAGTAAAAATCACTTGCGTCGCCTGAAAGGTTTTTCTTCCGGTAATTTACTGGAAACTATGTGTGAAAAAGCCTCATGAGTCTATGACTAGGTGGCGACAACAGAGATAATCCATTAAAGTTGAGATTAATCAAAGTCAGCGTTAAATCAATATGTAGATTCTAGCTAAAAAAAAAGTTAACATGTTGCATGTTTGCTAGCTAGTTAAAAGGTAAAAAACAAAAGTAATATTGTTTGCTCACTAGCTGAAAAGTTAACAAAATGTTGCACTGTTGGCTAGCACACTAAAATGTAAAAAAAAAAAAAACCCAAAAAACCTAAGTAATATCGTTTGCTGGCTACTTTAAAGGTTAACAAAAGGTTACACTGTTTGCTAGCTAAGTTAAAGTGACAATGTTAGGCTACATTGTTTGCAAGCTATCTGAAAAGTTAACAAAATTGTTCATTGTTTGCTAGCTAGTTAAAAAGCAAAAGTTTGTTTGCTGGCTAGCTAGCTAAAAAAAAAAAACTTTTACATTGTTTGCTAGTTAGCTAAAATGTTAGTTAGCCTGCTTATTATCGGTTGGCAGAGAAGCTTTAACTTCTCCTCCTCTGAGAGGAGGTGGTGAAATTTTTAACTGGAGTGAAAGAAACAAGAGACAAATTATAAAAACTCATTTGGAGTTGTCCCTCAAAGGGATATGCCAACATTTTTTTTTGTTTTCGTGTCTTGCCTCACTCCCGAGTCCATGAAAGCAGATAGACACATTCTCTCGACTGTGCGTGCAGTAACAAGGGAGACGGGCAGAGCTCACACACCGCCAATTAGCTTAGCTCAAACGCTGGGAGTCAATAGGAAGCGATAGCCTGCCTTTGCCTACAGTCATCAGATAAACTCTTCAGCAACTCTAAACAGTCCTGTGTGCTTGTTGTGACTCGTTTTTTTTTTTACCACGTTATGTTACGTTATCTATTTTCAGACTAAGATTAGCACCTCATGTAATTTTCGAAAGAAATACACACGAAACTAAACCGCAGGGCGCATGCGTGCCAGTAAACAGCTGAGGAAGAAAGCAGAAGAAGAATAGAAGAAGAAGACAAAGAAGAGCTCATGCAGTAGATCGGTGAAAGCGATATTGCACTCTTAGATAATCACTCACTCAATACTCAAAACAGAGTTGCAGCTAATGGCAGTGAATGGAGACGACATGGAAATTTTAAAAAAAAAGAACACAAAACAAACACAAAATGTCTCCATCCTGCTCGTGTGGTGTAATCCAAGTGTCCGCGAGCCGCGACATTAAAAATTAACAGCAAAAGATGTAATTTACGCCATGTTTTTAGCGGAAATGTCAACTGTAGCATGTAGCAGGTAGCATGTAAACATGGCGTCGATCTTGCAATATTTTAACGCATCTATTAAGAGATATAGAAGTCTTGTGAGATCGACGCCATGTTTACATGCTACCTGCTACACGCTGAAGTGAAGATCTTCACCCATCTTCACATCGGCATAGGAGTGAGTACATATTGAGTGAGTGATTATCTAAGAGTGCAGTATCACTTTCATCAATCTACTGCATGAGCTCTTCTTCGTCTTCTTCTTCTGCTTACTTACTTACATACTCTACTTTACTTACTATAAAAATAGATAACGTAACATAACGCGTTAAAAAAAAACGAGTCACAACAAGCACACAGGACTGTTTAGAGTTGCTGAAGAGTTTATCTGATGACTAGGCAGAGGCAGGCTAACGCTTCCTATTGGCTCCCAGCGTTTGAGCTAAGCTAATTGGCAGTGTGCAAGCTCTGCCTGTCTCTCCCTTGTTACTGTACACACAGTCGAGAGAATGGTGTCTATCTGCTTGTCATGGACTCGGGAGTGAGGCAAGACACGAAAACAAAAAAGATGTTGGCGTATCCCTTTAACTTTATTTGAGTTTTTTTTTCCCTCACTCCTTCTCAAAAGGGCAGCCATTTTAAAAGGTACACCTACCCTAAAGTTTAAAGTCAATACTAGATCACATTGTGAACTGGAGCTTGGAGTTATGGTGAAATAGAACTTAATTTAATCTTGCTTTAGAGGAAAAACTAAACTGAGGTTTAATGAGATGTTTAAATTTCTTAATTTTAAGGTAGTTTTAAAATTGGTGCAACATAATTTAAAGTTACAAAGCTAAACGATGATTTATTCAGGTCTAAGAAATAATCCTTGTAGGTGCAACTCAACCTACAGTATGAGTTGAGAGGGGAGAGCTATGTGCCTGCATGCATCCCTGATTTGTGCATTAATGTGTGAACTGTGTGCTCCCCCAAACAAGTAATCTCAGGTTCCCTGCATAAAGCATGAGATGCTTCTTTCATTATTTGTACACGGAGCAACAACAGTGTGCAAGTTTTATGCCAAAAAGGGGTTGGGGGCAGACGAAACCTCTGGTCTCAGACGCTGTTTCTCAATTCAGTCTGACTCAGCTGCACCTCAGGCAGGGAAGGCTGCTCAAACAGAGTCTCCATTAGCTCACATAGATCTGTGGGTCTCCTGCCCAGTGGGTCAGATGGGAAGAGGGAGAGGAAATCCTGCTGTTGGAAAGTACTCAGGGAGACGTGTTGTTCTGGTTTTATGTTCTGTTTTGTGTCTTTATTGGCACATAAATAGGAATTATAAACCTTTTTTTGTGTGTTTTTAAGGTCATTAGTTTCAACAATTACATGCACAATAAATAATAAATAAATTCTGCCACCATGTGTCTCTTTGACAATAAATCAATAACAAAAGATGCAGTTTGATGATACTGCCAATAGCAATTAACCAATCCCCTTTTTATAGTATTTTCAGCGTTTTTATTTCTGATCTGATTCCAGTGTCTGAATTTGGACCTGCCGAAACTGATACCATGCCCTAGCCAGGCTCTTTTTTTCCCTGAGTTTATAACTATTATCATTATTAGTAGTAGTAAGATAACATGAGGCTAAAACTGAACACAGTCTGGAAAGCTTGTGTAGTTTGCGTAATGTAACTTGTGTAATGGGGCCTTCTTGGATTCTGGTGTGGTGTGTAAAATGCTCTAAATAAATAAAATATTATTAAATAATAAATAATTATTCATTTTTGACTATTTCAAATTGCACTATTGTTATTACAGAGAGAGTAAAGTACAAAAAAGGTACAGCTGGGTATCATTACTGAATGCCAGGAAACCATATCAGTGCTGGATTGGTTCAGGTGTGAATGGCGTATAACCCCAACATACAAACGCAAAGTCAAATTAATGGACGAGGTCATAAAAAGTGTATTTCACGTTATTCAACGTTGTCCCAGACATTATAGCTGCTTAGCAACTAGCTAGCAACAACTAGCAGGAAACACGCCATTAACCTTAATACAGTGTGGATTCCTCTGTGTTTGAACATTGTTAGAAACATTTGGAATATAGCAGTTTTAGACATTGTAATGAGGAACTAAGACAGGTTGACTAAGACATTTTAAGGCTGAAAATTCCTGTGCTTTGTGAAGAGTAAACTGATTTTGTCCATTAGTGAATATTTTCAGTATAACTGTCAGTCTGCGGTCACAGTTTGCCTTCCTCCCTCAGCTCAAGAGGCTGAAAGTTCAGTCTGGAAAGCTTGTGTAGTTTATGTGGTGCAACCATTGTGCGGAGCTGTTGGATTCTGGCTTGTGACATTAAGAAATTAAGAGAAATTAAGTTTACGATATTATGTATCCAAAACACAAATGTTTGTTGTTGTTTGTAATGTGTAATTCATGTGTAAAGTGTTTGTCCAGAACATGGTGGTTTATATTGGTTAATGATGGTAATTGCCATTTTTGTGCTGGTTTATTGGTTACATGAGTGAGGTGGCTACTACATACATTCACAAAATCATATTCATGAATGACATAATGTTAAAAATTTATCTCACGTTATGTTTAGTCATGTTTGCTGACTTCCTTCCACATCCTCTATCTGACATATCCCATACTTTCCCGGAGCGCCAAGCAAGTAGCTACCAACAACTAGCAGGAAAGACACAATCTCCTTAACTAGATAATGAGGAAATGTTACATATTATAGCCTCAATTTATGTAAACTAAGTTTTTTTTAAGGCTTAAAATACCTGTGCTTTGTGAAAAGTAAACTAATTTTGTCCATTAGTGAATATTTGCAGTATAACTGCCAGTCTGCAGTCACAGTTTGTCATCCTCCTTCTGCTCTAAAACCAATATAATATCCCCACTTTGCCTCCAGATACAAGCAACCTGTCATTCCGCGAGAACATCCAGCCCTAACCTGCACGCTTGTCAGGAATAAAACAGCTTATATCTTTCGCGGCAGCTCTGCTTGTCCTCCCTCATCATATTAATTACCTTCTAATCTCTATATGTGTTTCCCCAATATCACCTACAGCATTAATTACTACAGCTGGAGCGGCACATTAAACATGCAGGCAGAATTCATTTTAGATGCCCCAATTTCAGCAGAGACGGATAACACACAACCAGGTGGAGGCGAGGCCAGCGGTCATTTTTCAGCCAGCAAACATGACATGACAGGGTAAAATGTACACATTAAGATATAAACGTGGTTTAAATGCTAATTTTTTACAGTCAAAGAGTGAAGCAGCATGAAGGAAAAGAAGAAAATGTATGGTTGAATGTAGGAAAAGCCATGAGCAAGCCATTTTCTGCAAGTGGCAATCTTTGGATATTGAACCAAGAAAAACTCATAAATATTTACAACTCTGCCCATTATTTCCATTCTGGAGTCAGAGTATGAATAATGGGCAAAACAAGGAAAAAAACTAAAGAGGGAGTGAGGGAGGTAAGAGGGAGACAAAGGGGAGATGGATGAGGGCTCCGGAGAGGCAGTGAATCAAATCGTGCGCAAGAGATTCGCCTGGCATTTGTGTTTGTTCGGGAGGACTCTTCACTGACGCCAGACCCCCCCGGAGACGGAGGCAGAGGGAAGCTGAGCACATTAACTATCCCCGTCAGAATATATAATCAACTGCAGAACATCTGTAAACTCTGCAGGGAGCTAACTTAGAGAAGATGCCCAAACTTAGTCACAGATGTGATGTGATGTAATAAATAAAAGACGAAAAGCTGGGTAAACACTGACCTCCATGTGGTAATAACTTATGTTCCTTTAGTTTTTTCTACGATGGGTACTGTGGATTTATTAGCCAAACAGTTTCAATCTGCACCACACTCAGGGTTGCAGTAAATGCTGACGTTCAAAGCAAAGAAAGAGGGAACCGCACACACGCTTTAGGTTTTAACACTTAAAATTTCAGCTCTGGTTGAACTGATCACCACCCGTGTGGTTACACATAGTAACAGTAAGTGTGTTTTAATAATAGCCCGTCCTCACCAGAAAAATGCGTGTTGTTCGAAAGCAACAACGTCCGGTAAGCCTGCCCCCAAGTGGACGTCGTAAGTATGACACACAAAGTATAACAAAAAAGACCAGGGTTCAAGTCTTGTGTGGAGCAAAAAGCAAACATAAAGTTATTTATAGAC
>JAJHUR010095049.1:0-12661 GCA_027495735.1 Lutjanus campechanus | reverse complement strand
TCATCAATCAGTGCATCACGCATGACAGACGTGACAAGATGAGAAAGATGTAACAAAATATTAGAGGTAACAAGACATAAATGAGGTGGCATGATGTAAAAGATGCAACAAGAAAAAAAACAAGTGGTGAAGAACAAGAAGATGCAGTACACTGATGTAAAAATAGGTAAGAAGACGTAAAAGATGTAACAAGCTGACGTAAAATAGGCAACGAGACCCAGAGGTTGTAACAAGACAAAAAGAACAGAAAAAGAGCACAAAAAGAAGAAGACGAGTAAACAAGTATTTGTACTTCAACTTGAGTACAGAATGTGTGGACATTTGCCACCTCTCAGAGTCAATATAATCATAACTGATGGGGACAATGGTCAAAACTACCAAAAGCAGATCCAAATTGTGTTGAGTACACTGACGGTAATGTAAAGCTGTGATGTTCTTTTCAGACTCCTGGATGTTGGAGTGAGGAAACAGGAGAGAAGAGGAGCACCCACCAGCGCTCTGCGTCCTGGGGCAGCGCCGACCAGCTCAAAGAGGCACGACACTAACACCAATGCACACACAACCACATTTAGACATTTGATGCACAACACAGTGGGACTCTGCGTTTTAGCTCTTGTATGAGCTAAACTGATCTGATAAACTTGACCATTAGTCAGTTATCAGTGTGATAAGAACCAAATGAAATGACTGAAACCATGCCAGAGAAAAACTTTTTTTAGTTTGGGCCATGTCCTCATATCATCCATTATGTACACCAGTCACAAGCTCTCAATCCACTTTGAGCAGAGCCAGTTAGCTGCACAGCTACCTGAGCTAACTAGCTAACAGCAGCTACAGTTAGTGGTCACTTCAGCAACAAGTTCATCAGTCACCAGGAGTTGAGGCAGAGCCGCCAGAGGACATGAGAAGGGAAAGCAGAGAACATTTTCTCCATATAATATGATCCAACTTCACCAAAAGCACTGACATAGTTGGTGGTGTGTGACTCAGTGCCATAAAGCGTTAACACACTGAGAATCGTACACGGCAACCCAAGTTAGATGGTGTACGTTTGAGGCACAGAGTGGGAATGAAAGAGGCACCATTTTCCCTGTTACAAGTCAAGCATCAAAATGGTTTATTTTAAGGTAAAATAGTTACATAATGTTGCTGTGAGCTTGCCATTTTAAGACCCATCATAGTAACTTGTGCTGGGCTGTCAGTTGGCCGTACCTGTCAGTTAGATGAGAACAGCATCATTCTGTATTTACACAGCCGTTGTAGAATATGGACTACATGTATCCTACATCACCTCTACTGCAAGAGAGCAAACTGCTCTGCAAAATCCCAAGAGCGAGCAGTACTGGAATTTTTTTTTAGATCTTAGTTTGGCAAAAAAAATATTTTCTTTAAATGTTTTGCTCTACTCAGATTGAGATGTGCACCAGCACATGACACCGGATTGGCCTTTTTCTTTTGCTTACTTGAAAGCAGAGGCTGAACTCGGAGGCGCGCCTCCCCGGGGGGGCCTGCGGGAGAGGCATGAGACAAAGATACTGCGAGAGGTGAAAGGGTCAGGCGCTTGTTCTAAAAACAACAGAAAGTTAGTTGTTGTAGTTTGGCCCACTGACCAACACAGTCAGTGTTTGGAGTACAAATCACACTCCTTCTCCAGCACAACTTCAAATCTTCACATCTTCACATAACGGCAAATCTGAGCACACATACATGATACATGTACTTTAAGATTACGGGGCAGGGGTGGGTGATATGTTCCAAATCTTCTGTCATTAGATCCTATCATACTCTATCATATGTGTCATTTTGTGTGATGTAATGGTATATATCATGACACAGTAACTGTTCTATAAATTCAGTTAAGAAAACTTAAAATAACTGTACTATACTTCATCTGATTATTTTCCTTTTATTTCACATTTCCACACAAACAAAAACAGCTGTTTCTCACAAGACAACACTTGAGTTTAATTTTTTTAAAAAGACTCACATCAGTAAAACTAACATTCTTTCAAAATAGAAGCTTTGAGGTCCCAAAAGAGGACAATAATTTCAAGTGTTACAGACCTGACCTATAACACTGTTGACCTGTGCACCTGTTGACCTGTTTTCAGGTCAACAGGTGCACATGTAGACCAGCCTGGTTGGTATACCTGATCTATAATTACAGTTTCACTCTTCTGCTTCATGTTTTCTTGTTATACTCTTCTTCTGAGGCAGATGGCACACCAGCTTAAAGGTGCACCACCGCCACCAACTGTCACTCTTGCTTCACATGAGAGTGTGGTAAGCAGACCTGCTGCCCAAATCATGTTACCTTGCAAGGCAGCTGGATTTGTGCGAGATCGTTCATGACTGGCTTCCATGGTGGAAACGGTATTGCCAAATCTCTACTGGTGGGCACATTACTATTATCTGTTATCTACTGTTGCACTGCGTGTACCATCATATAGCCACACCTTATTAGGGGATATCATTATCTCCAAATAAAAAGAATAAATGTACTTTGCCAAAATGCAAGCCAATATTGGCTAAAAGGAATTTAAAGTTTACCCATGGAAACATTAAACTTCCTCTTTACCTCCTCTAAAGCATTACAGGAACTGTAGTTTCAAAATGTAGAGGTGGAGTTGTCTCAATTTTTTTTTTTTCAGTTCTGACTCATAATGTTTGACCTCAAGAAACCCCTACTTTACAGTATTACTTTCTGAGAATAAAAGGTCAGTTTACACCTTTTGAAATTCCAGTAAAACTGTTGCTGGGTGAGCTCTAAGTGTGTGAAAATTGGGTGTGGCAGTGGCCTATAACCAGGCACATTACGTCTAGTACTTCTAACTTGTAATTCACGTAACATGAGCAAAGTTTGTAGAAACACACAAACAGCATTTTACCATGAAGCAGTTGTCTAAGACATTTGTCAGAGGCATTACTGGAGTTGCTTTTCTGTTGGTGATGGTTTGTGACATTGTGTGTGTGTGTGTGTGTGTGTGTGTGTGTGTGTGTGTGTGAGAATGCATGAACGTGAAGATGCATGAGCTTACATGGTCGGCTGGTCGCAGCTGTTGCACATTTGTGTTTGTTTATCTAATCTGTCATATCTTTATCTGTGGTGGCATTATTGATTATGACATAACGACACTCATGGGGGCATGACAACATGGGAAATTCCTTTATCTACTATTGCAGTGCTTCGTCGGAACAGGCCAATTGCTTGTTTCCTTGTATTTGCTGCTTGCAGTGTCGGGCATTGTGCCCATTTGAAACACATGCTTGATTGGAACACATGCCTGTTCTGAAGGCGTGTCCGGAGTGGGCCGGTCGCTTGGCCACTGGAAATTTTGCTTGCAGCGTTGTCGAAAACCACTCATCCAGTTGACTTCACACACAGCAGTGCACTCCCTTGGATCTTCAGCAATACACCTGCCAAGTGTGACATTGATCAGATGAACAGTTCTCGAAATATGCAAAGGACAGTCATACAAGACAGACAGAGTCCTTTGTGGCGTGTAAAGATCGGACATAGTTGAAGACATACTGCCTCTCACAGTTAACACGTTTTCTTGAGTGTCTAAATTGCACCAAATTCAATATTGCACATCCTCGGGTCCCCAGCAACACAGCCAAGTGTGAAGTACATAGCATGAATGGTCCTCCAGATATGTGAAGGACATACAGACAGAGATTCCATCCTTTATAGTTAGACCAGACCTAAAAGTTTTCTATGTGACAGAAGTGATGAAACAGTAGTGAGTGAAGTGCAGATGCTGTATAGTTGACATTTTCCTCGGGCTTTGTGGCCTCCTGTGTGACATCACAGGTTTGGTATCGTGTCTTTATGGTGCTGATGGTGTACAGCCGCGACAGACACATCCTCTGAAGCTGCACCCGGCACGGCACTATCAGCCCCTCTCAGCTCCACCCTGCTGATACTCGGCAGCAGCAGGGAGGTGGCAGATAACACTATCGCACTCTTAACTACTCACTTCCCCTCTTTGAAATGGCCATAACCCGCTGCAATTTATGGTCAGCCAAGCCCCAGCTGGCTCCTCTTCACCTCCTGCAGCAGAGGGAACAATAAGGGCCGGCCGGATGACAGCTCAGCCCTCGCTAATGTGTGCACAGGCACGTTACTGAGTTACAGGGCTGCAGAGGAGGAGCAGTGCTGACACCGATTCCACAGATGTCAATAGATAAGCTACAAGGAGCGAGAGGAGAGGGGACAGACCTGAACAGTGCAGCTGTTTTTAAAGAACTAAATCAGGAATGTTTGCATGGATGTAATGTGCATAATCAGACTCATCTGTCCTATCCTGCCTGTATCTGAATGATGTCAGAGTAGGCGTGTGGTAGGTGGTTGGTCATCATTTTTTGTAGTCACAGCAAACCTTGTCTTAGTCAGAAAACAGTCTTGGTTTAATTGGCTCTATATAGCTATATAATATATAAAGTGACATCTGGTGCCTTTTATGGGTACGCTGACATAAGTCCAAACATGAAACCCACCTCGCGTCTCCTTTGAAATAATTTCGACTTCCTGTCTAAGCAAGAACCAGGAAGTTAGTGCACATGCCGTGGAAAGTAGCGTCTTTCAATTAATCATAGAACAGAAATTCTTATTCTCTCATTCACAAAGGTTTTCAAAAACATCAGCCAACTAGGGAATTGAGAACTAGTTCAAGTTGAGAACTGGTTCCAAATTGTCAGCTCCATCAAAATCGTGTGCCTCGTCCTTTTATAGATGGTGGGATGTTTTTCTAACAGTTGCACAATGACGTCAAACTCATGTCTACGCTGTTGGAAACTTGCAACAGGAAGAAGTCAAAGTGCTGAGCCTTTTTTTCTGCTCACAAACAATTGTGTTGAAGCTGAAAACCTGTGTAGGCCTGCTTATTTTTTTCCACAGAGAAAATTGATCAGCAATCAATAAGGGAATCGACAAAGAACTGGACCAGTAAGCGTAATCAATAATGGCACTGGTTTCAATAAAATCTTTTCAATGCCCATTATGAGTGCATTAAACAATGTCCTGTTTACAAAGATCCCATCCCCTTCTTCTTAAAAGAACAATATTTGCGTTAGGTTTTGTTCCTCTTCATTACATTTCACAAAGCATTGCAGGGCGAAGGTTCAGTGTTCTGAATGTGGCAATGAAAAACACAATACAGCTCTCCACCCAGGACCAGCTCCCTGGATCAAAGAAAGCAACCCCGCTACAGAGCACGGCGGGGAGGAGGATATCCTACCACCAAATCAAATCACCTCCAAATGCACTCAAGCCTGTGGTGGAAAGGTCACGCTCCAAGATCTGCCCTGTAAAGGTGTATGCAGCAGGCCTTCCAGAAATGGTAATAAAGTTTTATGCAATTCATGACGAATAGAGTAGCAGATCTAAGTACGCTCAGAATTCTTTGAAATGTTGGATAAACACGGACCAAGCTCGCCTTACTGTGTTCAGAACATTTGTTGGCAGTTATGTAATAGAATCTCTGTATGGAATCATCCACTTCTCATTGCCCAGCCTTGTTGTGTGTAATGATGATCTCCAAAACAACAGAGATGAAATTCCAACGCCCAGTCCGTGGCACATCTTATCCCAGACAAAGCTCCCATAATGGTTCTTCTTATCAAAGTCCACAGGGTCTGCAAATGGATATATGGCCCCTATGATGCACTTTACTTGCAACAGTTTGACTAAGGATGGGTCATAGTAGTCACTGTATGTCCAGGGGACATCTACAGGACACTCGCTTCCATACTACCACAACTGAAAGAAGGCACCCAGCTCTGTTTTCCACCAACATGGAGCTGGCTCTGTTCCACTTCATACACCTAATTTTGAACCATCCGGGTCATTTCATCCAAAAGTAAATTGGTTCATAATAGGGCTGGGCTGATAAACGATGTCATTGTCCATCATCACCATCGTCATCAACCGCTGAGCCCTCTAATATTGTGACATCGTGATGTTGTGATGACCATAGAGGTTTTTTTTGACATTTGAGAGTCGTCTCTGCAAATTTTCCCACGTTGGGACTAATAAAGTAATATGTAATCTTATCTCCATGATGTGTTTAATATTTTCTTTTAAACACAACTTACTTACCGACATGTGGCTCCGAGAAAAAGACCCTTTTAGACCCAGCAACAATATCATCGTCCATCGCCATGTTTCACTGTGGACATCATCGTATCTCAATTTGGTAGGAATTGCTCAACCTTAGTTCAGAACCCAAAAATTTGGTTCGCTGTTGGAACTAGGGCTGAATGATTTTGGAAAACTACTTAATTGCAATTATTTTGACTGCTACTGCAATTGCGATATCAGAGGAAATGCTTTTTTTTTTTTTTTTTTTACATAATTTTTCTCATTTTCATTAAAAAGCATATTAAAGCATGGATGTTTCAATTAATTGTTCTAGTTGGAGCCAAAAAATAGCAGGCTTCTCTTCAGAACCAAAATGGGTGTATCATTGCGCATTTTGCAACTCGCTCTCTTGATGATGCATGCTTCATTATTATGGTTCTGCTCAAAACAGTTGGAAAGCTGAAGGCTCACTGGCTTGGCTTCACCCGGTTTGACTCGGTGTGTCAGCCCAGCACGCCAGAGTCTGCACCTGCTTGAAGGTGCATCTGTTACATGCTCGTCTTGAGTCAAGCAGTTGTGAAAAGGTGGATAAGCTCATTGATTTCCTATAATTTCTTCACAATAAAAGTCCCCTGGAATGTTGTTATTTCAAGGCTTTTATTATGAAGTTGCAAAATCAGGAATTGTTGGGTTTTTATCAGCCTTAACTCACTCCCCTGCCTGTTGCTGAGAAGAAGTGCACGACCCGAGTGAAGGCCCAGTGAAGGCTGGGAGGGAGACAAAAACTTGCAGGACTGCGCTGTGTAACTGGTTCAGTGGCCCAAATATAGGGATCACATAACAGCCGCTTCACACAGAGCCTGCATTGATAAGTGCTGCATGTGTTGTGTTTCTCCGCTAAAGAGGGCCACTGTGTGAAGGAACATGTATGGACATGTTCTCCAGTACTGGTGTACAGTGGAGGACTGGGAGTTCCTTCATCTCTCTGACACACGCACACACACACACTCACACACGAGGCTCATGCAGATATACAGTTTTAGAAAGTGAACAGCCACAGTTACAAGTGTATCTGGGTTTAGCAGAGGTGAACTTGTACAAACTGTCAACACATTCACAACACTCACACACACCTCCCTCTATTGTTCTTCTTTTTTTTTTTTTAGAGATTAAAACACATTGAGATGCATACATACACCTACTCATTCTTGAGAATTGGGATGGCAGGGGGTTTTGATTTTTACTCTTCACTTATGCTGGAAAATATTTAAAAGGTCAAAGTCTTGGCTATTATGGACAAAATGTTCCATTTCACATCGTAGTCGTTGTGAGCAGCCATTTTATTTTCTAGTGACTCAGAGTTCTCTTAATGCTCATCAAAATACACGTTTTGAAACCATCATTCTTATTAGTATTAGATGTGTTTCAACCATAACATGTCAACTCCATAGCCCTTCTAAATCAGTTAAATATTAAAGTTAAATCATGTTTTGGTAAAATTCTGTCAAAGTAGACAGAAATCTGGGACAAAACTTTAAAGGACCAACATTTTCCCCCCAAAAAAGTAATTTATTAAACAAAGTTGAAGTTGTTTGAAGAAAATATTTCTGACATTACGTATATTTCATACATTCACACATATAAATCTTTAAAGAATACATTTTCACCCCCCCCAAAAAAAGATTTGATTTGAAGAACCTGTGTGAAATTACTCACTCCATGTCCAAGGCAGAACAGTGCCCTCCGGTGGACATGCACTGAGTCAATAGGATGTATGCTTCAGGTCTACTTCTTATTGAGAACGTAAAACTGTTTAGATGTTGGAGATATGAGAAACATGGGGACATAATGAAGGATGACTTGTCTTACAAACTAACTAATAACAATCAGTTACTGCACTGGAGTTCATAACATCTGGAACAGAGCCATCATTGATGTTATTGGCTCCACCTGGGTGTTTTCTGCTATGGCAAGTCATAATGTCTACTTAGTGAAAGGCCTGTGAATCTGGTACATTCTTAACATCTTTCAGACACATCTCACTGTCTTCATCAGTAGATGGAATTTTCTCACTTGTCATGTCATATTTTCAAGAAAACAAATACCTTCAAGTTATCAAGTTATCAACCAAAGTAACACAGTACCAAGTGGTATCAAAACTTCTCCAGTCAAACGCTGCCTGCGTTCGATCCTTTTTGTGCCCAGAACTAGAAAAAACATGCTATGGTTTTGCAGCCAATCACCACAAATGTTCTTCATTTTAATACAATATGTGATTGGCCGACTACCACAGCGGCTACAACCCATACAGTCTGTGGTGAAGTCATTCCAAACTAGGACCGTATTACATAATGGGTAACAGAGGAAGTAGGAAAAAAAGGCTTCAAATGAAGAACTGTACTGGTCTCAGTCAGGCCTCAAAATTAACTTGTTTCCTCAGTTTCCCACAGCTGTCCCCAAGTCCTCTGTCAGCTGTTCCAGACTGAACAACCGAACTCTTTGATCAGTTAAATGCATGGCTGTGATCTGCAGTTCGAAACACAAACCTGTTTCTGACCAGTATACAGCAATGAAAATGTACATGCACACACTTGGAACATATTTCATAGTAGACATGTAATTTTATTATTAAACAGCATGACAGTGTCTCAGTGTGCATGTGACAGCTTAGATCTCATGCTGGTGCCACCTCACATTTTTTAAAATTTAATTTAACACCTAATAATTAAAGTGACATGTATTCCATTATGCATAAATGTAATTATTTCATTTGTGATGTTAACTCTCTCTACAGTCCCAGCATCGTCCCAGACACAGTATCTTTGTTTGCTTGTGTCCCAGGTGCTATTTTCATTGTCCCTGGACAACGGGACGTCCTTAATGTTAAAGGTATCAGCATCTCTTTAAGGTCACTGGTGTTGGTAATATGATTTTTTAAATGATTCCCAGTCCTAAAGGTCATAGAGGTCCCACACATCACCAGCTTGTAGTGATTGTCCTCTTTAGCTCACTGTAGGTTAGAACAGAGTAAGAAGACTTGTGACCATCTTCTGTGACAACTTCCTGGTCCGCCTACCTGCTAAATGTGTCTGTCTCTCTTCTGTCTCCCCTGTGTCCCCTCCTCCTCCTGTTTGACTCCAGCAGATTGCGAAGCTCCGGCAGCAGCTCCAGCGCAGCAAACAAGGAGGACGCCACAGTAAAGACAAAGACCGACTGTCCCCCCTGCAGTACAACCCCATCACCTACCCCACCCTTACCAGCACCACCAACCACACTTCCACAACCAGCCACGTTCAGGTAGTGCAAAGCATGGAAAATCTGACTCAGTGTCCTCAAGGTGGGAGGGCTGGGCTGAAAATCACAGCGCTGTTAACGTTGTTTCCATTTCTAAAATTATAGTTGTCGTCAGAGACAGTACGTCTGAATACCTTAAAGAGAAATACTGGATTGTATTTTATTCTCTAACTGTGTCTTCAGTGTGAAGGTTGTTAATGTTTGAAAAAAAAAAAAAGCTGCCATGAAGTCTCCACGATCCAGAGTGGAAACTGAGGAGCCACTCACAGCTGATAACAGTTCCATGAATTGTAGTTGGTGGTGTGACAGCTGCAAGGAAACGTTGGAGATAAAATCCAATCCTCTGTCTGTTCTCTACTCTGCAAACTGTGAAGTCATGTTTTGAAAAGGGCGAGGCTGACGAGGCAAAAAAAGACGAACCTGATGGAACGTTAATCACTTCTTTATTGTGTCAAGTTACATGAATCAGTGGTAAATCAGTCATTATCTAACGTCCCGTGTGTGTGTGTGTGTGTGTGTGTGTGTGTGTGTCCTGCAGCAGTTTTCCATGTCGAAGTCGGCCCAGATGCCGCTGTCCAACATCACAGTGCCAAAGCCCTCCATCTCCAGGGTGCCCAGCAGCATGGAGGGCATCAACCATGAGCTGGAGAAAGTCTTCATCAAAGACAACGGAGAGAAGGAGGAGCTGAAGGTGGGACTTTGATTTCAATGGCGAATCTGTGTGTAGTGACTCACCCGGTCTT
Source organism: Lutjanus campechanus (assembly GCA_027495735.1). Taxonomy (NCBI): domain Eukaryota; kingdom Metazoa; phylum Chordata; class Actinopteri; order Lutjaniformes; family Lutjanidae; genus Lutjanus; species Lutjanus campechanus. Next base: position 2,542 of record JAJHUR010095049.1, on the reverse strand, counting down.
GGCTCTGATTAATGTCCCGATGTCTCTCCCTTCTGTCTGTCTCCTGTCGGACTCTGCAGTCCCTGGAGGTCCCCGACGGGCGGCGGGCACCCTTCCCTCCTCAGCAGCGCAGCAGCAGCACCCGCAGCGTGGACACCCAGACTCCGTCGGCCCCCGGCCGGTCCAGCAGCTGCTCCAGCCTGTCACCCTGTCCCTCGCCCGCCTGCCCACCAGGATCGCACGACGGCAGCCCGTACTCCACAGAGGACCTCCTGTACGACCGGGATAAAGGTAGACAGCGTCAGCTCGCTGCTGAAGCACTGACATGAAGGGCAGCAGGGGTCACCGAGGTCAGGCCGGCCCAGTCATAACCACATATTTCTGCTGCATCCTTGAAAACGGTTTTTAGAAAGGAATGCATTAAATTCAATTTAGGGCAGACTGAATTAGTATGTTTACTTTTTCAAGTAGTGTCCACCCTGCAAGTGTTTTTAGATCCCACAGCAGTGATTCCACCGCCTCTGTTATTTTTACTTTTATAGCCTATATTCTATAAGGAGGTGAAGGACTGTCAGCTACATTTCAGCTTTGAAGAACAGGGTTCAGACAAGCTCTGTAAAGTTCATTTTCTACTTCATTTTAACCGTTTCCAAAGTTAGAAATATGCTTGAGTTTGAATATGAAAAATGCTTGATTTTCTACATAATCTGGTGTTTAATCAACACAGTCACTCATGTTAAACCAACAACATTTCTATAGTGGAAATGAAATGATCCTGTCATCATATTAGTCATTAATAGCAGGATAAGTCCTCTGTTGATCCCTCACTCTGGAGATTAGCAAGCATTAGATAATCATGATAAAAACTATGAACAGCTGGTAAAATAAACAAAGTGACAGTTAATATTGATTGCTCTGAGTATTAAAGCATTTCCAGTAACCTAGATGATAATGGCTTCAAGTGTACCTAAAAAGTGTTTGAAAAAAGCTTGAATTTTACTGTACAAACCCTGAAGAACAACATGTTTTCTACAATAAGACTGAAGGCACGCGAACTTCAGTTAGCATGCTACCTTTTTTTGTGGCACAATCCATTGAGACTTGAGACAGTAGGCTGTAAAGCTCAGGATTCTTATTTAAATACAACAAAGTGCTCACACTGTGATGACACTTGAAAAAGTAGTTTACTCCTTGTGACATACGGTTCAGTATGTGGAGTCGTTTGCTGCTGGTTTGGATCCTCTTTTGCAAGAGCTGTTTTGTGACATACTGAAGCGAACGTGACACTTCCACACACATCCAGATCCCTTCAAACATTCTACAAAAGCAGTAGTGGAGGAACAATCTCCTCCCGAAACATGTAAGATACACTTACCTGAGGTAGAACAAAGCACAACCATGTTTTTTCATAAGTTTCATAAGTCTAGTTTTTGAAATGGATGGTTGCACAGTCTAAGAATATTTTGGATCCTCCCCAAAACCAAAAATAATGAAAATTTAAGCTTCTTTAAAAGGGTCGGTGCCTGCCTGATCAGATGCGTCTCTGAAAATATTGATCAGAATGTCACCAGACTGGATGTGATGAATTTCAAAAAAGATCAATTATGACTCTTTCTATTATTAATTTTTGATCCGTGGAGGGTTTTTCTCATATTCAGTGTGTTTTTCCTTGTCCTTGGGGTGGTTCATCCAAAAATCCAGTCATTATCTGCTCACCCTTATGCTGAAGGTCAGGTTTAGTTTTTTAGTCCACAAAACACTGCTGGAGTTTCACAGGAAAACAGTGTTGCAGAATCTCCCAAAGGATGGAAGTGAATGATGACCAAGTGGGAAAAAACCATTTAATGCGTTCATACTGCTCGTCTGGTGTAATCCAAGTCTCATAAAGCCCCGACATGCCGTTCACTTGCATGCACACACTGTCACACCACACACACCCTGTTCAGATGGTGCGTACGTGCACGTGAACGTGACCCCAAGTTAAGTTATCTACAGTGAAGATTTATGTTAAAACATGGTGTAAATGACATCTTTCAAGTTAGCTTAGCATGTTGGGGCTTTAGGAGACTTGGGTTACACCAGACGAGCAGTACGGAGGCATTTTATGTTTGTTTGTTTTTTTGTTTTTGATTTTTACAGTAATCACCATTCACTTCCATTGTTTGGGAGATTCTGTAACACTGTTTTCCTGTGACACTCCAGCAGTGTTTTGTGGACTGAAAAACTAAACCTGACCTTCAATCAGCATGAGGGTGAGTAGACAACGACTGAGTTTTCATTTTTGGGTGGACTTTTTGAGCAAAGTAGAACACTTGTAGGTGTATGAGCTGGCCCTGCAACTTTGAAAGAATTGCATGCAGGTGGCTACAACACCTACAGTACTGAAGAAAAACGAGTACTGTCATGTTTCTAGAATTTTGGCATCAGCTTGGTACCAAAGTATCAGTTCACATGACATCCCTTGTTCTGTGTGCTCATAGTGAAGCCAGAAAGCTCAGAGTGAAACTGTGAGCATAATATGTTGACAGTGGATTTGTGAAGAACCTCCGCAGTTAGCTGTTTT
>JAJHUR010095047.1:0-10169 GCA_027495735.1 Lutjanus campechanus | reverse complement strand
AAAATAAGAGAAATAAGAAATCAGTTAAAAGCCAAATTAAAAAGGTGAGTCTTGAGCTTCCTTTTAAAAATATCAACAGTCTCTGCAGCCCTGAGGTTCTCTGGGAGGCTGTTCCACAGCTGAGGGCCATAATGGCTGAATGCAGCCTCACCGTGGGTTTTTGTTCTAACTCGTGGTATGGTTAAAAGGCCGGCGCCAGAGGACCTCAGGGTCCGCGAGGGTTGATATGATAAAAGCAGGTCAGATAGATAAGATGGTCCAAGACCGTTAAGACATTTAAAAACTAATAAGAGAACCTTAAAATCGATCCTGAAGCGGACGGGGAGCCAATGCAGCGATTTTAAAACTGGTGTAATGTGCTCCCGCCCTCTGGTCCTCGTCAGCACGCGTGCGGCTGAGTTTTGTAAAATTTGTAGAGTATTAATGCTCTTTTTGGGAAGACCAGAGAGCAGGGCATTACAATAGTCTAGTCTACAGGAAATAAAAGCATGCATCAGCACCTCCGTGCTGGCCTGAGAGAGAAACGGGCGGACTCTGGCTATATTCTTAAGATGGTAAAAACCTATCTTTGTAATATTTTTTATGTGTGGAATAAAAGTAAGCTCAGAGTCAAAAATAACGCCCAGGTTCTTTACAAATTGTGAGGGTTTAAAATCTTGTAGTTTTGGTAAAAGTTCCTCTCTCTGGCCTTCAGGACCAATGACTAAAACCTCTGTTTTGTCCTGGTTGAGCTGAAGGAAATTCTCTCCTCTATGTGTGTGTACGATTGACAGCTGCAACTCATTTTAAAATAGCTGCGGTATTGAGATACGCAGATGCAGCCGGCAGCCGCAAAACGAGTTATAACGGTAGACATCGGGGCAAATTCGTCCGTAAAACTTTGTACATTAAACGTGCTTTTTTTCGCCACAGTCCGGCTCACATCACCAGTGTAATCTCTGTCAACAACATGCAAAGTGTCTCTCTTACCGTTCACTCTGTGACGACATCAGGACCTTTGCTTGATGAAGAATGTCTTCGTTGCAGCGAGTAGGACAGCTGTTTTCTTGAGGTGTGTTTGGGGAAGTGTTTTGGGATTGCATGTCTTCTCTTCTTGGGCTGGCAGTAGTCATCTTCAGAAAAGTGCACGCAGACCTGATGGTTTGCCAGGCGCAGTGTCTGGACAGGAGCTTAAGCATCCAGTTGTAGCACAATTAGCCACAACTTCAGCATGTTGCTGTGCGACAAAGTCAGCCTGTAAAAGCTGTGCAGGGTGTTGCACGACATCCTGTTCTTGCAAAGCAAAAACACGAACCATTGTTTTCAATAGTTGCAGTAAAACTTTCAGCTGAACTCCGGGACAGCTAACTCCGCTCTGACCGGCTCTCAGCATGACTCCTGTTTTCTTCCGGCAACAAACAAAGATCCCGCGAGATGTCACACACAGCAAGCAGTAAGTGAAGCATTCTGTTGTTGACAGAGATTACACTGGCGATCTGAGCCGGTCTGTGGTGAAAAAAAGCACGTTTAATGCACAAACTTTGACGGACCAATTTGCCCCGATGTCTACCGTTATAACTCGTTTCGCAGCTGAAAAATACCGAAGTTATCCTTTAAGGTAGCTGGCCATAAAGTCTGATGAGATGAGAAGAGGAAAATGAGAAATGTTTTGCAGGGAAAATAAATTAAATATGTGTTAAGATCAAATAAGTAGGAATGAAGGAGTAAAAAAAAAAGAATTAATAATAAATTCAGCTTTAATTCGTTGGTGATAAAGGAAAAGAAATGACAACTAATTAAAACCTTTTTGTGATTAGAACTTAGGAAAAACTTACTTTTTACACTTTACACTTTAATTTTAAATATTTTTAACTAGCAGTATTATTTATTATTATTCATTTTTGATTCAGATAGTTATATCTTCACTTGTCTGATGACCATTTGTTACATTATGTCAGTTTCTGGGCTCCATAGACTTGTCTAGACAGTCTAAAGCCCTTAAAATATTGAAATTAAATTAATGTAAAATTGATTAAAAAAAAGACCCAGCAAATTCTCACATTTTGTGAAGTATGGATGTGGGAAGACTTGTAAAATATGATTCCTTTGACTGTTTGTTTGTTCAGGTACAAATGTGCTGTAATACTGACATTATTCCCCCAAAAGCAGTCAACCTTGGGGGAATAATGACGGCTATACTACCATACAGACTGAGAATTCCAAAACAAAAAACAAAACAGTAATTAGGAAAAGAAATACAGAATGGATAAAAATTAAAAGATAAAAAATATAATAGCAAGTGATTTTTTAGCATGACACAAATGACGTGCATCAGCCATGAAGCAAATTACAGCCCCAATTCCAAAAAAGTTGAGACGTTGTCCAAAACAAAAAAGGCAAACAGAATTCTCCCATTTACAAGGGCGTATAATTGGGTGGGACATACCAATATCCAGGGGTTTCTGAACTGTCCCTAGCGATAATTTTGATCAAAAAGAAAAAAATAGATCAAATAAATAAATACAAATAAAATATAACTACTGTTGTGATTTGGTCCACTGCCTACCTATAGCCACAGGTCCCTTTATACTGCCAAATTATTTAACATATGAATAAAGCAACTTAGTGACACAAATATACACAACTCTATCATCTCGGTCAGCACTCCTCTGCAGGCCTCAGCGACAAGGACTGCCCTCTTGCCCTCTCCAGTGCAAGTAAACTGCCACATTGGGCTGGTAAGTCTATCACAACTGTCTGATCAGGCAAGTGTTAACAAAAGAATTGAACACATTTTTCACAGTTAAAGAGGAGGAGGGGGGAGGAGGGAGGATTGTCATACCATTATGGAGGAATGCTCCTTTGCATCTTATGATACAGCGGACCTCATGCTAAACATTTTCATAAACCGTCTCATATTTTCTCTCAATTTTTTGTGAAGAGAAGAATAAGGGAAATCAACTCCAGATACATCAAACAGATAACTTTAAGCCTGGCAAGATGGATTCTCTTGTGATTTCGTGAATCCAGCTGCCCCGCGAGGTACATTTTAGTTGACATGTGTTCTTAATTAAAAGTGTGTTTTAAAACCCACAAGTGCATTTAGATAGAATGTTACAGTATCACACGTGCCCCTCCCATCTCAACTTCCTGCCAACATACGTAGGGTGTGCCCTGCAAAGCAATGGTGCACATCTTCACTGGTGACAGCCACCAGGTAATAATTGCATTTGCCCTGAACCTCAGCGTTGTTTTTCACTGATGTGTAAATAAACTACAATTCAAACTTCTCACTGGACTGGATGCAAAGCCACTCTTTGACATGTCATAGCAGAAAACTAACAGGTTTATTGATGACTGTTGCATTCCACTTTTGGGAGGTCCTGCTACTGTGCAAGCTGGCTCACTGTCACTGTTACTGGGACAAACTGTGAAGCTGTGATCACCATGGATCTGAGCAGTGTTACCTGTTGCTTTTCATTTCAGCACCTATACAGTATAAACAGGTTAGAGTGTCCACACAGCCCACGTGTGCAGTACTGCTGGTGCATGTGTCAGGCGCCTTTGCAGCCATGCCACATCTAGAGATTCGGGGGCTTGCCTATTTTTTCTGCATGATGCGTGGGGCTCTTGGCAAAAATACACACAGACATCATATCATTTTTCTACACAGTTTCTGTCTAGATTTGTGCACTATGTCATGAACATGAAAATATTGGGTGCAGGGCAGTGTTTCTTCTTTCTCTCTTTTCTCTTTCTCTTCTGTCCATTCATCCCTCCAATCTCTGAACGAGCAGGACATCACTGATTATGTTCAGAAAACAGCTATTTTCTTCTCTAACTCTTTTGCAAACTCTATATAGAAAGAGAGAACGTCATGTCACTGGGCAGCAACTTAGAAAAAAACTGCACAAGTTTCTTGTTTAATTATTTATTGGTCTTTTAAGCCTGTATTGACAGGAGAGCTGCAGGAAATGGGGGAGTGGGGATGACACACAGTAAAGGGATGCAATCAAACCAACAGTTGCTGCTGAGAAGTCAGCCTCTGTACATGGGGCACATGCTGTACCAACTGAGCACCTGTGGGCATTCCAACGTTACACTGAGTTAATGGCCGTTACAGCTTTCACTTTAATATAATAGGGGACAGTCAAAGTGTGTCACTCACTCTGTTGAGTAGATGGTGCTCCAGCCAGCAGCTGATAGGATACATTGAAAGGCAGGTAGTCTCCTTGCTCCACCCAGGACTCCTTACTGACCAACCTCTCTGCTTGCCAAGTTAACTCATTGGGAATTGGAAACTTTGTCTGGCCCGGAAAAACAAGAGCACACATTGAAAAATGTTTTGTTATCCAGAGTTATGAAGCACTGTTTCCCATAGACTGAATGTTTTGCAAGTACAGTTCAAGTGATGCTTTCTTTTAAACAGCTTCACCTTCAAGTTTCGCTGAATTTGATATTTTGTTTCCTGTTAGCAAAATGAAAATGTAAGTTCTGGGCTGAAATGTAACCCTTGGTGGTCAATGTGTGTTTCTGGGTGTGTTGGTGTTTGTACTCACAGCAACGAGGAAGTCTGAATGGTTGATCAAGTAAAATCCTCCAATGAGAAGCAGCACTGCCAAAGCAACATTCTTCTTCTTGGAATGACGTCGCATTTCTTATCATTTATCCACGTATGCACACACAGACACAGAAACACACACACATACCCCATTATGTTATTGTGTAACTCAGTCAGCACAACAGTAAATAATTCAGCAAATAGTTAATGAATGATTCAGAGGGCTCAGACACAGCAACAGGTTAGAATGGGCTGAGTGTGTGTGTGTTGAGGGGCTTAATGTGGCCTAAACAAGCAGCTCTGCATCAGATACTGTAGACAGTAGGGCTGCTCAATTATGGCACAAATCATAATCCCAATTATTTTGGTCAATATTCAGATAATAATTCTTTAATATAAGTGCTCACTGACTTTGGAAACATTGCACATTTATCGATCTTTTAAAAAGCTTGTCTTTTTAGCAGTGGATCATGCAGTATGTACAGCAGCATCATGGGCTTCACTGTGACCATTTATTCGGTTCTCTCTGTGTGACACGTCTGAGTTTTCCTCTTCAGTCCTGACCATGCTTGGTGAACAGCGACACACTGTCAGGTCAGGGCATGTCACGCACACACAGTCATCACTGATGGCTGATATACGTGCTGCAAGCTCTCACATGTTTAGGCTCTCTAACTTATTTGGACAAGGTTCTGGGTCTGCTGTAGAGCGCATCGACCATCCCTGCCAACATAAGTTCACTTTGTATGAGTGTGCGCGAATTGTGATATAAGATTTAGGCCCTGATCACACAGTGCTTCTGGCAGGTTGCAAAACGCGAGGCACTCCCTTTTTTATTGAGGATGTTTAAAAAATTTAAAGAACAGTGTGGTGCATTTTGTTATTGTTGCTAAGCAATTATAAAAATTAGGCCCAATCTGACGGGGTGCTGTTTTGGCAGAGAGGGGCGTCTTTTCATAGTTGTTTTCCATAGGCAGGAAGTGTTTTGCACGTTTAATGGTATAATTTGATACGATCCAACGGTATAATCCGACACAGTCCATTATCTTAACTAATCTTTGAGCAACATGTTGTAAGGAGAGATGTGTCACAGTAGAACAGATAAGCAGCATGTATCATGTCAGCAACAGCTAGGAGTAACATGAGTGAGAGCTCTCAGCAGCGCTGGTATTACGTCAGCTGTGTGGAGTTATTTTAAGTACAAGGAACAAAAAGACAAATAGAATGTATGCTTTTATTTCCTCCATCGTGGCTGCAGGATATTTGATTCTTACTTTGAATATGACATTTTTTAGATGGACAGATTAAGGAAAGTGCATCCATGAATGTATTAAAGAGCTGCAATGATTAGTCAATCCAAAGAAAATTAGCTGCCAACTTTTTTGATAATCTATTAATCATTTCACTCATTTTTCAAGTCAACATGTTGAACATTTGCTGTTTCAGCTTGACAATTTGCTGCTTTTCTTTGTCATGTATTTCAGTAAATGAAGAGTCTTTGTGTTTTGGAACGTTGGTTGACCAAAAGACGCATTTTGAAGACGTCACTTTGGGTTCTGGGAAATTGTGATGAGCATTTTTCCTAATTTTTTGACTTTACAGACAAACAATTAATCATAAAAATAGTCATCAGACTAATCAATATTGAAAATAATCATTAGTTGGAGCCCTAATGTAATAACAGCTTAGTTGTTTAAGAGAAGGAAAAGGACAGTATTGGAATAAGAAGATATTCAAGGTTGTGGTATCGCTATCAGACATGAAAAAGTGGGATGAGCCATCCCTAACTATAGAGATATGACAATATATCAAATATTGCAACTGCAATAAAAAAAAAAAGGGCCTCAATATCAAGGGTGTATGGAAATATACACTGAACTACTGCAATATTATGTTTGAGATTTGATTTGAGGCAGTGGTTCATGACTGTGTGAGCAGCATGTTGTTACACTCTGCATTGTTTCACACACAGAGACTTCATTTGTGCAGACACCCAGGTATCTTTTGTGACCAATTTTGGCATTTGGAAGTCCGAGAGGACAACAGCATCCGCGAGTTTTGTTTTTGGTCGACTTTATAAAACATCCTGCTGATGAAGAAAGACAACAGATCAGATACAGACACGAGGGAGAAAGTCACTGACTTCGCTCCGTGTGCGTGTATGTGTGCTCGCATGTGCATATGAAAGAGCTGCACACACACATAGAGGAGAGACGCTGCAGCCATGTGTTATCAATGCTCTGGTCTTTAATAATTCAACTCTTGGCTGTTTAATTCAGAGTTTCAGTACCCATACATATGTGAAAAACAGTGCGTTGTACTGTTGTCCGGATTTGAACGGAAATTATTTTAATAATCGAATTACTCGAATCATTTCAGCCCTATTACAGTATCTACGCTAACCCCTTCAGGAGCAGCCATTGTTTGTTTGAGATAAGTCTCTTCCATGGACACTTCTCGCCGTCATTGCACCTTTAGCTGCCATTAGTTCTTCCTGGAATGCTGATTGGCTGCTCCACCTTTGGTGCGGACACAAACCGACAACTTGAAACCGGGCAAGATGTGTGATCTTATGAATCTAGCTGCCTTACAAGGTAAATTTATTGAAAAGAAGAAACATGTTTTCTTACATCTGGAGAACAAGATTCATAGGCCAGAGCATCTCTGTAATACAGTACTTCATTACAGTGCTGTTTTGTCACACATTTTCCTTTTTCAAACATTTACAATTTGGATATCGCAATTTTGTTTTTGTTTTTTCTCTTTCTGAGTTTGTTATTTTCCATGTTATTACAATGTTTTATATACTATCTTATAGCTAAACTACATTGTGCATGATTGTTTAACATTACTCGTTTACACATATAATTGGATAAATGAGAAATTACTATAATCAAATAAGGCTCACAATGTAGAAATATACTGACTACAGTCATACAGGGCAGACTGTCTCTCAGCTCTCCATTACTACTGAGCACTGTGTTCTGCACTTCTCTCATATTATCTAGTTACACTGGGTTTATGGCTCTGTTGCCAAAATAATCTTAAACAGACAACAGAGCCTTGAATGGTAGGGAATTTACAGTGAGTGAGAATGGGGAAATAACATTACTGTGTAAACACGGTACAGAAGGCACTGAATGGAGATTCAAACAGATTTATATTTAGCCAAGACAGGCTACTCCCCTCTGTTCTGTTCACACACACACAGGTAAGGATCTCATTAGAAACTGTGTTGAGCGCCAAATAGTACCATGTCTGGTCCAACCAGTCCTCTGGCAAAGAGACACAGTACTGGCTTAATTATAAGACTTGAGCTGCAACAAATCTTATTCCTCTGATCAGTATACTGATACTCATACTGCTCAGTTAGACCCTCTCCCCACCAGGAAGACAGAGGACACATTCAACATCTGCTGCTGCATTTAATTAAAAAAAAAAAGAAAAGGTTTTGGAGGTATGAAAGTATTTTTTCATGAGCTACATTTTTTGTCATGATGTCTTCACCATTTGTATGAAATAATCAAACTTACTTAGTTTGAATTCTTGTTTTGTTGACTTCCAAGAAGCATGTTTAGCATGTGTCCAGGTCAATGTGTCTAGCTATAGCGCATGATGTTTGTCATGGCTGAAAGCTAAGCAGCCATATCAAAACAGACCACAAAACAGTATTTTTCAACATAAACAAGCCATTGTGGGGTACATAACGTAATTCATATTGTCCTACCACAGCTTTATTGGTTTATAATTGGTATCAGCATTTATGGTGTCCCATATGTGCCTATAGAAAAACTTTTTTTTAACATAACACAGAATTTTTGATTTGTTCACTTTAGAGACATAATTTTATGCACATTTGGTCCTGTTTCTCAATTCATGGTTAATATATACATATATTTTGCTTAATTTAATTTTTTATTCAGTTATTTATAATGATTAAAAAATACCAGTGAAAGCTTAATGTTTCAGTGCCTTGATGGTCTTATGTTCTGTACATCGAATATTGTCCGATATATCAACATGAGAATATTGGTATCAGCCCTAAAATCCAGTAATGTTTGCATAGTTCACAAGTGTGTGTAAGCTTGGCCATTCTTCTTTCTTTTAGGTCTATGTTCTATTCATAAAACAAGCAAACTCTGTTTCAAAAATATTTCTAAATAAATAATACTGCAAAATCACTTTAAAACAATGCAGATTTTCAGAATGCTATGCTCACTGAGATGAAAGAAAAAGCTAATTAGTGAAATTTAATGTATTTTAAATATGTTGCAACTGTCCCCTGATCACACTACAACAGTCTCCAGGGTTGGGGTCAGTTGCAACATCTGATTTTTTTTTTACCCCCATTGAAATAAATATGGTTAATGATGTGTTATGTCTAAAAATCTTCAAATGGTACAGGTTGGGCTAGTCCCAATAGTTTCTGAGTAACTGAGAGAAATGCAAGAAGTGTTGCAACCGTCCCCAGTCTCCCCTCCACTGCCTTTGTTTTCAACCATATACAGGGTACTGAGGCTCCACTAGCACTAATTATAGATCAGACTAGATGAGGGGTCATCTAGAATTAGCAGCACATCCTTCAGATTCTCAGAATGAAAACAACCGTTTACCGTGAACGCGTTCACAGTTGCCTAACGTTAAACCTGACCGACAGGACAGGTGTGCCTGTGTCTCTGTGTTTAAGAGATTAGCTATACTGGGGTTAGTCCCACAAGGAGTAGGGTGAAGGGACAGTCTCGAGATAAGCACTGACCGTTTCTATAAGTAACCTTACAAGGGCTACTGCCGTTTAAAATGTATAAAGTTATCACCTCATGTTGGTTATTACAAAGAAAGAGAATACTTTTATGTATAAAGCCTTGAGAAGAATATAAAAAGATCCTACATGTAATAGCCTAATATTAAAGTTACGGTGATTTTGTTGAGCTGAAACGCGGTTCCGACTGTTGTCTAGCTACGTCGTCTCTACTGCGCACCTCGCAAACTAGTTTACGCTAATAAATGACCGTTATAATGTTTAGTGACATCGTTTCCACCGAAAAGCATCCGTGCTAGCGATATACTGTGATTATAAAGCGCAGTAATAAGGGAAGAAGTAAAAAATGATTAAACAAACAGATACCAATAGGCACATAGCGGTTACGTCTTCCACAAAAAGCAAAATAAAAATACCAAAGTCAGCTAAATGTTTCGTACACAGGCTAATACAGTCAGTGTACGTCGAAAAGTGGCTCAGATATCGTTAAGATAACGTCAAAATAGTTGTTCACTCACCTCCCCGAGTCTGCCGCCTGTCCGTTACACTCTGCTCCTCGATACTGGACTTATAAGGCACGGAAACTCAGAGAAGGTAACGGAGAGGAAAAAATGACTCTCCTGTTGACACTATTGCATATAATAACCAGCGTTTCCACCACGCTGTCCTCATCTCATCTCACCGCACACAATCCCTCTGCTGCTTCCACAGCGCCAGACTAATAACGGGTGTGAGGAGAAGTCACCAGGTGTCCATCAGGTGTGTCGTCACTGGTGAATGATGTACGCCACCGCCTGGAGCACTGCTGTCAAAACTGACCGAGTCACTGTGGTCTCTCTGCAGCTTCAGCTGACTCATTAAAACACACAC
>JAJHUR010095045.1:0-11253 GCA_027495735.1 Lutjanus campechanus | reverse complement strand
TACATGCATGCATTCCCACATACTCTGTAGGTATTCATGTAGTCTACACCTACACACATACTTGTACCATGTTATTTGTGTAATAGAGCATGGGCATCATTCATTTTCACTCTAAAGAGGCCACAACACCCTCCTGTGGAACATTAGCTGTCTATAGCATTAATTACAGCAGAGGGATGTGAACCGGATGAGTGATAGGTCCAGCAAGACATTAGTATACAGTACATGGCCACATTATTATTTTCAGACATAACTTGTCTGACTATGTGTGAATGGTTTGAATGAGAATTATTCAAAGAAAATGATTAAATGCATCCCAGGAGCTTGCTATTGTGAGGAGCACAATGTGCCCACTTACAGCTTCTTTAAATTCAAACAAATGGCATATTGAGAGAATGAATGAGCCAAAAGTGTAATTCTTGAAATAAAAATGAGCACTTGCTTGCACTGTTGTGCTCAGTGACCAGAAGAATATCTGAGATCGAGCTTACCAGCAAGGATGCAAAGCTCCCTGTAGTCTATAACAAGATTAGTGTTCGTTGCAATGCAAATAACTGGACAAGATGCAAAAATGAAGAGGCTTCTTGTAGGTTTGTTTGTTCATCGTGCTGACCTATTACAAGTTTACACAGCATTAGTGTCATCGCATGCATTCTTGGCTAACATTTGCTCCTGTTTTCACTGATTTGACATGTTGAAAATTACACTTAATTTGAGTTAAGTCTTATCATTTTCTCTGTGTGCTTGTGTTTTCATGTAATAACTCTTCAAGTGCTCTCCCCTGAATCATGAATATTGACAGTATGAAGCTCATGTTGAGCCATTATGCTGATCACACATTCAAGCAGCGACAGTTCCTATGTGGTGTAAGATTACAAGTGTGTGTGTGTGTGTGTGTGTGTGTGTGGCTGTGTACGTGTGTGTGTGAAGCCACAGAGTATTGGTAATTGGTCTCATGGGGGCCTCAAAGAGAGAGACAGTGTAAGGCGAATAACCTCTCCCCCCTTGCATGCTCACACACATACTGTACACACAATCCCAGACATGCTAACACACACACACACACACCCAATATATCCCTCCATTGGAGTGGAAGCTGCTGAGAATGACTCGGTGACTCCCACTAAATCATTGGTTAGATTATCCTCCAGGGGATGAGTGATTTAGACCGTCGACTGCTTCAGCCCCCAAAGCTCTGAGATGTCCTATCCACCCATGACATCACACTACTGTCCTTGAGTGTGAGTGTGTGTGGCTGTGTCGTATCGACGTGGGCTTCACGGTGCCTGACGGGCTGCAGGAGATTACAATTTATTTAGCAGACAAGATACAGATGGTGGGGTGGTTTTGCTGTTGTCTAAAAGAAATATGACTCAGGCAACCACATGTTCCCATGTGTAAATGGGCAGAAATGGATCCATGGTAGAAACTGTACAAAAGCATAAAGGAGAACCAGCAGGGAAGCTAAGGAATGAACTGCCAGGACTGGGTCAGCAAAAAAGTGTATTTTAGCCACTTAAAAAAGGTCCACCTACAAAATCAATAACAGTTTAGTGTATGCTGTATTTAAAATATTTTCACAACGTTACCTTGCCATTAGACATCCTTTTCAGACTAGAAATCACTGTTATATAAGCCAAATATCACTCTCTCCAAACCAACAAAACTCCATAGGTGAAATCAGTAATTTTACCTAACAGAACACGTTAGGTGCTGGTCTACCACCGCCTCGATCTCTTAGTTAGTTTGTGTTGCTGTGACTTTGGAAAACCCAAACTCACCTTTTAAAACAGCAACATCACACAATAACACAAACTAGCTAACCAGCTGTGGATCAGCAACTCCCATGTTCTGCAAAGTAAAAGGAATCATTTTGCCAATGAAGTTTGGTTGGTTTGGAGAGGGCATTATTTGGCTCAAATAACCTTTCATTTCCTGTCAGTAAAGTGCTGAAAATATTCTAAGTATAGAGTATACTTAAACTGATATTGATTGTTTTTTATGTGGACCATTTTATAAGTGGATAAAATACAATTGGTTGCTAATGCTGTTCACAGCAGTTAATTACTCACTTCATTACTTTCTGGTGCCCCTCCATGTTTCTCCAAACTGGGGTCATGCCGACTGCCATCTACAGTAGTTAATACACTGGCTGTGGAGAAGTACCTCATATAATCCCACATCAAATAATCTGAACTACACCTTTAAGAACAGGACGTACCTCCTTCAAGAAGAACAGATTTGTTAAGATGTGAATGGGAGGATAAAAGTGTTTAATTGCCAAAACATAAAAGCTGTTTGACTGGGAAGCTGAAAAAGTTATGAAAGTGTTCCATCACTCCGTGAAAATGACATGTCAGACAGAAGTGGCAGACATGTCGCACTTTTCCTCTAAACCAAAGCCTTTCTTTGGACAACATGAAATGTAACAACGCAAACTTTAAACGGAAACAATATGAAACAAACTCACCATCAGTCGCAGACTCATTCCACTTTGTAAAAATCATAACTGTTTTTTAAAAATGATTGACGGCACACTGTCCAGACCTCAGTTAGTGCCAATGATGGTTCTACATGTAGAATCAATCATCAGTGACTCCCACTGGGTGAGGTTAAACTGCTTCTGACTGTGAGCCAGCAACACAGTTAACAAATTATGATTGCTGTTCTGGCCAAGTGTTTTCACCTTTGGTCCCTGTAATGCAGTGGTATGTGTGAGCGTGCTTACTGGGGTTGACATTGCATTGACATCTCCAGCTGTAAACATTTGAAAAAATACATTTTCTCTGGAAATAGTTATTTTAAATACCTCAGAAAACTGTGCTAAAACCTGTGATTTGGATTACAGCCACTGTGCTATAGAAACACTGGTGATTTATTGTTTTGGACGTCTGTCCTGTTGTTTCAGTTTTTGTGGGTCAGCACTGTACTGATACATCATCTGTCCTTTTGACTTTAATTTGCTGGTGTACTTAGCAGCCTGTGGTATTATTATTCATATGTAAATTTGTATTGTTATGCTAATATTACGGCTACTTTGTCACATGCGATTATAGCTCAGTCAAGGAGGCCTTAATGGAGCCAACAGTGCATGTCTTTCAATTAATATTGCAGATGGTTTTGTTAAAATGTTTTTTTTTTAGTTTTACATCACTATATAAGTGTTGAAAAATGCATACAAGGTGGTACAGTGATAGAACATTTAAAGTCTGTTAAACAAGGTGAGCTTATTCCATAGTGCAAGAAAAATTATGAGAAAAAACTGCCTTCAGGTATGGGGATGTATGCATGTTGTGTATGGAGTATATGCATATCCAGTGCAAGTTTACTCTGACCTTGAAAATTTGCCAGCAAATACTGAGCACAGTGTTGGGGATATCTGAATCACCATTATATTTGATCCTTTGATATAGCTGCATTACATTCAGAAAATCAACAATCTATTCCTGGTGTATTGATGCTCAGTGTAGCAGCCTCCAGCTCATAAATGGTTGCTTTACCTACTAGATAGAAAGATAGATGGACACTTTAGTCATCCCCCTTGGGGAAATTCAGGTGTGGTACAGTGTGGTCCTTATTTACTCACTACTATGCTGTCTCTGCATTATACGCATTTTCTCCTCTGAGTCTCTGCATGGTCTATGGAGCAAACTATAAGGTCTCTAAACACTGCATATAAAAATATTATGCATAAGCCAACAAACACCACAAACCAGTCCTTACATATTATAATAATGATAATAATCTTTATTTATATTGTGCTTTTTGATATCCATGTAACAAAGTGCTTCTCAAAGGCAGCAGAATGAAACAGCATGTTACCAAGTGCTTCCATATGATCAGGGTTTAAATTAAAACAGATACAAGCAATTGTTGGAATAAAAAAAAATACAGTATACACTGCATGAAAATAAAAACATTTTAAGTAATTAAAAAAAACTCAGGTAAAATCAGGAAAGGCTCTCTAAGAAAAGGCAGTTTTAAGAAGGGATTTAAAGGAGATCACAGACTTGGGTAGATTGTTCCTCAGCCTTGGGGGCCCTGACTGTAAATGCCCTGTCCCTTTTAGTTTTAAGCTGGGCCTATAGAACAAGCAGACCTCTGCCTGAGGATCTCAAGGTACATACCTGTGCGTAAGGTACTTAGAGTTCAGTAAAAAGTAGTCTCAATGTGTCAAAGGTAAAGAAAAGGTTAGAATTCTCTGGTGTAATGGTGCGGACCAAGTAAATTTCATTATTTATTTTTGACGAGTATGTCAGAATTAATTCATATGTAATTACTCAATGAGTCACCATTAAAACCTTTACTCTACTGTGCAATAATACCAAAAACAACTTAAATTCCAACATTTCATAATGTGTGAGGTGGAGCTTTTAATCTCTTGTTCACTAACATGTCATAACAGTCTTGCTGCAGTAAGCCTTGTTAGATGAGTATAAATATTAGACAGCCCCTGTCTGTGTGGAGTACAATAATACAGGGCACCCCTGGTGTCAGGCCACCCGTCCCTGGTGAATTATGCATGGAAGTATTCTGTCATTATCTGTGCCGGTGCAAAACGGCGATAGCCCACCTATCATAATAACTATAATATCTTGGTGATTTAGATACACACAGCAGATGTTCTGCTGACAGTGGAAACCCACATTTTGTATATTTGTATATGCACACACACACACACACACACACACACACACACACACACACACACAAATAGCTGTATGAATTTGTGTTCAAACATGCAGACACACACTCGAGGCGCATGCATGACCTGTGAGCGGCCCTGCACAATCTGTGTGGTAGAGTAATTGCATGCATGTGTGTACTCCATCTAACAAGGGGATTTCCAGAATATTTCAGTCACTGAAAATTGTTTAGTTGTTGAATATTCATTAAAAATTATCCCTTAAAAAAAGAAAGAAAAGAAACCAAGAAGTCCTCTGTGGAGGACACTCACTGAATGAGCAATCCTCCTACAGGATGCACAGTAGATGTCCAATCTTTGTTTGGTAGATATGAGTCAGGATTCCCTTTATCTTCTTGGCAATGTTTAAACAACAAAAATCTAATTCTGGTGTGCTCTGTAAAAATTGAACTCAAAACTTTATATTCCTCTTCTGGTCTATAAAAATGTTCCCTTGTAAATAGTGCAGACATGCATATGTGTGTGTGTGTGTACAGTACATGCGCCTGCAGAAGCAGTGGTGACTGACTTGTAGCACAAAGGGATGTGTGATTGCATCTTTATTGTTTATGCTGCCCTTTTTATAGTTGTTCTCTCCTACAGACGTAAATAAATGTTTTGCATGTGTGTTTGTATGTGTGGCATGCATGCGTAAGTGTGTGTAAAATGAGAATATGGCTGCATGATAACAGAGTAGGTCTGCTGGTGGTGTATTTACGCACACTTGTTAAAGATTGAGGGACTGTCAATGAAACACAAAGGCACAAATGCATAAACTAAATGTGGATTGTCATTAAACACGTGATACCAACATACACGCGTACATAGACTTTAAACACACAATATATGAGTTTTACCACTAGGGTCTCTCATACATTAAAACAATAACAATGTTATGAATGCAGGCTGTTGGTTGTCCATTATTACATGGACTCTATTTTAACAATTACCTCTTAAAGACTATGAATACTCATAATAGTGTGGTGGGCATCTGTCAGAGTATCTTTACATGTCATGTGAATACAGTTATTTTCTTTTCCCTTAGTTTATTTGTTATTGTCTTGTCCTCTTTTTAAGTATGAGGCAATTTACCAGTTATTTTGTTAGCCTGTCTGGTGCTGTTTGGGGACGGCGTGTCGTGTGTTTTGATATGATTTGGTTTTGTGTCGTTGAAATGTGAAAATCAATAAACTTTTAAGTCATAAAAAACAATAGGAACAGATGGAGTTTGATGACACTGTGAAGTAGTATGGGATCATGGGAGCTGTTGTCTCTGTAACCACCAGTGCAGATAAAAATCTATTTGACATGACCTGTGAAGTTATGGTGATAAGCAGCTTGCAGGAAGCACAGTTACCTTGATTAAATTCTGGGTCTGACCATTGTCAGAAACATTTGAGATAATGTACACAATAAAATATATTACATAGGTCTAGTGTTTTTTAGACATTTTAATGTGTAAATGTTATATATTATAGCTTTAAAGTCCATGCAGACACACAGACACATGCTTTTGGGCTAAACATCTGCATGTGAGTGTGTAGGAATTGAAAGGAGCTGAGTGGGAGAGGAAAAAGCTGCAGAGAGTTGAAATATCTCAATTGGACTTGTCAATACCGTGGTGCATTGTTTTCTTTGTTTTTTTTTTTGTAGGAATAGGGGTTTTGTTGCAGCTGTCAGTAGTCAGGCATTAGAAGTCATTTCAGTGAACACTTTGACTAGACAATTCTCTTCCAGGCCGACTGTTGAACTGTCATTCAGCTGTCATACCCACAAAAGTTTGTCCTCAGCCTTGTTTTGAGCACAATAGACTGCTTTCTGAATAGAGTATCAGAGAGCTCACACACGGATACATACACACGCACACAACCACACAAACATAGATATATATATTATGAAAGTAGACTTTCCATGCATGCACATAAACAAATACTCATTTTATTTTTCAGCCTCAATGTTTTGACATATTTTTGTGTTAGCCCGAGACTTGTGTGTGATGTAGTTTTGTGTTTATTTCATTCTTTTCATTCACATTGTTAGTTCGCCCACTCCCAACACAAAGGCAATTTCAAATCTCTCTACCTCTCTCACACGCACACTCAGTCACACACACACACACACACAAACACACGAACACACACACACGCACACATGTAGACACACTCCCCATCCCCACATCCTGGGCAATGCATAAAACCCCGCTCCTTTGCCTTGACTGACAGATCACCGTTATGGTGTCACACTGTCATGCTGAAAATGATGAAGTACAACACTGTTGTTATGACAACCACCAAGGGGTAGACATGTATCCATACAAGAGACAGATCCATAAAAAATGATTGAGGGGTTCCCAAACCAGCTCCATGCCTAAAAGTGAGTTTGCACAATTTTGCCAAACATTACTTTGCATTTTTGCTTCCTTGAAAGAATCATCTTCAAAGAATCTTCTTCTTTGGATTGTTTTTTTTCATACACATAAATACCACTACTGCAAGGGTTTAATCATCATCTCTGTACAGTACATACATCAGTCTTGATGCTGTGTCCAAGTTTATTAGATCCATGTCGCACAGTCTGGTTTAAAATAAACTCACGAGTGTGATGAAATCTCACAGTCCGTAGGAGGCTCATCAAGTCAGTTATTTGTCTTCAGACTGCCCTTAAGTCTAGATTTGAAGATATTTTCAGGTCAGTGGAAGTATTTGCATTTTCTACAGAACAGAGTGACTAGAGAGACCTGGCGGAAGTGTGAACACTCAACAAGATTTTCGGTTGGTTGCTTGTGAACAGGCGGCCTGTGAACCCTACTGGAAAGATTTCACTAATAAGGGTTCTGCTAAGCAAGTGCAAATTAGATGAGAAGTTGATTACAGCCAGTCTAGCCGTTGCAGAGCCTTCAGTCATATATTAAATAATAAAGATGTTATTACTTTAGAGAAGATCTGTATCCATCATTTAGGTTAAGGATAATCTCTGAAGAATTTTATGCTTTTCATTGAGCTAATGCTACCTGCTCAGTGCTTTGTTACTTGCTTCTGTGTGTTGTATAAATATAAAAATGTATTGCTATGAAAGTTGATATAAAAATATATCCATAGACTCTGTACTCATGCCCTGCACATAGTATATCAGCACTGAAAAAAATCTATCAATCAAGTTGTTTGCAATGTGAACGTGAGAGGAATGAAAGAGGAATGCAGTCATGGTGTAATGAGTATCAGTGTTAATGATTTTTTTTAGGGTGGATAAATATTTTTAGCATCCAGTTCACATACTGTTAGACATGATTCTTTATATCAGTTTCACATAAATCATCAAACCTGAAAGGCTGATATGTTGAATAATTATTCAACCCATGTGCAGTTTGAAAATCGTGTACCTTGTAAGAATGTCCTTGAGATGTCTGTCAGCATTTTATTTTACCGACTAAAAAAAGTCACAAATATATCAGCAGAATTTAACCCATTGACGCCTGAATTTATATGCAATTATATTAAAAAATAAATCATTAGCTTTTTTGCTTTCAAGCAGATGCTAAATTAAGTGGAGATTGTTAATTTGACTCTAGCACACATAATAGATAGAAATTTAGGTATGATGCAAATTCGCGACAACAGGCATTAATGGACAGTAATATTAGTAATAAACATATTTAATATGGTAATAAAACACATTTTTCTCATCTCAGGTATATGATTCATTGCATTTATTGCAACAAAAAACAAACAGTTGAGCTGTCTTTGCAGTCTCATTTATGAACATTGCACTTTGAACTGTGTGTGTGTGTGTGTGTGTGTATTTGTGTGTGTGTGTGTTTGTGTGTGTGTGTGTGTTGTCTATTTGTTTTTGATGTATATCAAGCATGCAGTTCTTATAACGATTATACTTATAAGAATTGCATGTGTTTTTTTTCCTGTAGAAAATGTGTGCAAGTGTTGAAATCCATCTAAATATAGCATTAGACACTATAGCCGTAACCTTATCAACAGAACCGTTATGGCCTAATGTACCAAATTCGCATCAAACTGAAAACTTCAAATAACTTCAAAAATATCCGTCACAAGTAGTCTATACCGATATTTTAGCTGTAGAAGCAAACAATAAACCACTGTGTATTTTTATCTTAGAGCAATTTACCTCCAATAGGACAGTTCCTCTATTTTGGCTGTGTATATCCGATCGCGATAAAACCGGAAATGCCCACTTCCTTCGGCCGGATGTAGTTCCGATTTTGAACGGTCCCCCAAGAAACAAACGCTTGAAAAAGGTTCCTAGGTGCATATCGATTATGCATGAACTGGCATTGGGGGAACACATACACTATCTTGGCTGCAATCTGAATAGAAACGGATTGAGGCGAATTCGAGGCAATAGGCGTTAAGGGGTTGTGTATGCAGATAGTCAGTAGACCAAAAAGAATGATTTATTTAATAATGTTGTCCTGTAAAACAAGAGTTAAGTTTGTAATCTATAAGTGGTTTTGGGTGGCAAATTTTGTGCCTTTTCCATAACTGATAGTTGAAAACGCTAACAAACGATTAATTGATTAATCATAATTATAACTGATACAAAACACATTTTTTTCCACCCTCATTTTAATTTTCCCTCATTTCTTTCTCAATGTAAGTTTAAGTTTAAGTTTTCTTATTCAACAATTAATTATCGATTAAATCACTTAAATTCCTAATGATTAATCAGTTAATGATTAAAATCCCTAAAACAGCTTCAGGAATCTACAGACGGGCATAGAGACTCTGGTACATTGTTTATACCTGTTTTGTGCAAGACAATGGAGTTTATAGCAATTTTTATGATTTATCTAAATGCAACAGGAGAAACACTCACTAGTTGATTGGTGCTATTCCTCACTACTCATCTAAAAGATGCAATCACTGAACCTCATTCCAAGCTAATTAGGAGGTTTATAGCTTAGTGAAAGGCCTATTAAATAGACTGGACTGCTTTGTAATGGCCATCTTCCCCTTGTTTGGCTTGAATGGTTCTCTGTCATTCAGTTTATTTCAGACCATGCGGACAGCAGTCACTCTGACAACTGACATTTTCCAAAGGTTGGAGAACAGGGTGGTGCAGTTAGGAGGCTGCTGGAAAACTTTGGTTCAAGCTGGAGCATCCACAGCCATTCATCCTACTTGTCCAGCATTTCCTTGAACAAGGCCCTGAATCCCTCCCATCTGGGCTGTAGCTCCTCTTTGCAGGCAAAGACAAATGATTATCGTCATGGAGATCAAGTAGCACCATTTCGGTTCCTACCTCTCTGACTTGTTACTTATTCTTGATGCTCATATTGACAGCCTGTCCAACCTTGTTGTGTTGGATTTTTACACCATCAACATTTTCATCATAATTAGTTTTTGTTTTAAAAAATTAGACTATCATAGATAAAACTGGGGCAGTGTCAGTATTGACTCTCCATTTAATTCATCTCAGTGTCCCTGGGTCGGATCCAGAGTTGAATTTTTTAAAATTCTTTTCTATCTGTCTCCGCAGGCTGTTTCTAGAGTGTGTGCTGTATTAAATTAGCCATTTTGTTGAATGCTCATTGTCACTCTCTGTTATAAGGACCAGTTCTATCCTACCTGTGATATACTTGCTAGGTAATTGCTAGAAATTGAAATAAATTGACACCTCCTGTTCCACAGTGAAAACACACAGATAGTGAAATATGGATTTCTGCCTGTAAATACAGCTAGTTTTCAGAAAGCCAGGATGTGTTTAGGGCAACCTCTTGCCGAGGCATTAGTAAACGTCAGACAGGACATTATGGTCTATTAGGCTCCTGCTTTAACGCTCACAGTAATGAAATAGCCCAGCACTGCATGCCAAGCCTGTCATTTATTCCTCTCCCCAACTCAACGGGATAGCAATTACAAAAGACGTAAAGCAGTTTCACTTCAATGTTTGTGTGATTTTGACACTTTGTGTATGTGTGGATGATTTTGTTTTTATTTGTGTGTATCTGAATTGGTGCACGCAGTCTGTGTGTAAATGTTTGTGCACACATGTCAGTGTGCACGTACAAGTAATCAAAAGGCCATTAAAATTTGCTCCGTGCAGAATTTGCAGCTGAATGCCTTACCTGTACAATGTGTGTATTTGTATGTTATGTGTTGAAGTGTGCTTGCGTGCTGAGCGTGCATACATATACACATGGCCTCACTGACAGCCTTATCAGGACGGGCAAGTGTTCTCAAGTGCTATTATCTGTGAAGGGAGGCAGCTGGAGGATTTGAGCAGAACCTTGTGTGGCAGTGTGTAACTCTTTTAGAGCAATGCTCTCCAAGTTGAGGACTAATGACTCATGAAGGATGTGGCTGCTGGGATTCCTGTCTGGATGACTACATGCTATCTTAAACACATGTTTACCTGTTCTTTTATTGGTGTACTAAAAATTCAGAACCGCACTGTCACTTTCATACACCGTTTTTGCAAAATCTCCGCAGTACAAGATTACACTAAGAGGAGCCGTATTAAGTGCATATGCATACACGTGGATGAGTCCGTGTACACACACACTGAATTATTCTCTGTTGTATTTTAGAGGGATAGTT
>JAJHUR010095042.1:0-13247 GCA_027495735.1 Lutjanus campechanus | reverse complement strand
TGTTTTTTTGTTTAACTGTCATGTCATGATTTTGATTTTTGGTGCAAAATTTGAAATAAAAGATACAATTTTCTTTTTCTTAATCCTCTAAAGTAGAACTTTCCACATGAAGCCATGATGAAGAGAAGTATCTATCTTGTTTTTTGTTTTGTTTTTTGTTATCAGGTTGAGGTTGTTTTGAGTAAGGTGATTTTCTTGATTCATTCAAAAAACAAAATGATCTAAAAGAGAGACAGAGAAAAGTTATTTTTTCTGACCTCTCCTTTTTGTTGTCCACGGGAGCAAAGTCCCCGAGCTATTTACTCCAGTGAGAAAGATGAATCAGTCAGATAATCAATCATTAGTGCATCACATGTGGTCAAAGATGAGTCATAACAGAAGTGTTTCTGCTTCAAAGGATGCTTCCAGTCAACTTAAGGGGAACTTGTTGAGCTCGCGCTGAATGAGTAGTATCGAGAGAGAGACAAATATTTCTGGATCCTGTTTGAACTGAGCCATGAATTGTCACAATACTGTTTAAGTATAAGATGGTGAAGATTTATAATTAGAAACATTACACACTGAGAAGTCGCGTGAGTTACGTCATGACTTTCTTCCACCAAAACGTTAACGTTAGCCGCTGAAGCTACGATGAGCTACCTGTGCGTTTTTATACAGTATTTAGTCACACAACAGCAGGTCTTACTCATTCTTTCTCTTCTTGGCTGATAAAAAGGACCAGGAGTCGCTGAACAAAACACTTCAGGTAACGTTACAAGGGACAGTGATGTTGTTGTTGATGCTGTATATTGTGTGGAAGGAGAGGGACTATATGTTATGTATATTTAAGTATATTAAGTATATTTATGTTCATGTGCGGTGAAGGAGGACAGTGCAAATTGGGGGTCGGGATCCCGACAGTTTGAGGAGTCATGAGATAAATACCAAGAAAAGGACCAGAAAAAAAAAAAGACTGCAACACAAATAACAATAGCTTGTTTATTCTTGCTTTCATTTTTTTAAGTCTCTAAAAATGAAGAAAAGAGTAAAATCACATTGTGGTGTGGCCACAAATGATACCCTGTGAAGACAGATCACGAGTAGATATCGCTTCATTTCAAGAGGTCACACGCCGAAACAGCTTTGAACCACTGATGTAGGACACCATTATGTTCATGAACACAACGTAACACACAAGACGTACACTGTTAAAAATAAACTATTTGTTTTAACTTAAAAAAGTTAGTGTCAGGACTGCCTTAACATTTTAAGTTGACTGAATTTGAAAAGACAAGTTGAGGTAATTTTGTAACGATTAAAAAAACCTTTCTAGTCAAATAAACTTGATACTAAATCAGCTGTACTTGAGAAAACATTTTCAATAAGCTTAAGATATTAAGTTGAAGAAAACAACTGTTCGGTTGCTGACGAACATTGTAATTTCATTTCCTTTTTCATGTTCTCAGTTTGTAAAGTCAGTTCTTCATTTCACACAAAGAACGTACGGCTGCAGCTGCTCCAGTTGGAGCTGCTTTGTTCCCGTATTGACACAAAGACGACGTGTGAAACTGCCCCAGAAAATTTATTAAAATTTAAAAATTCAAAACTAACCTTCATCATGGTTCACTGTGTTTTCATTATTGTGAAAATGACCATGATTTATTTTAAAATGTATCAGACACTCAGCAAGTTTTCATCATGTTTTCTTCAAACTATAAAAAAAAGGAAGGTCTCAGGAGAGTTTTAACTCTCACACAATGCATGCTGGGAAGTTTAATTTAATAAGTTGATTGAACTCAGTACAATACATTCATTCAAGACAAAAACCTTGCGTTTATAAGTTCTAAAGTGTTTAAATACCAGTAAATTTTAACTTTAATTAACTTGAATAAATAAAACTTGTATATTTACCTTAAGTTAAAGGGACAGTTCACCCCAAAATCAAAAATACACAAGCTGAGTGCTATTTGGTTCATTTATATCGGAGAGAAAGCAGACAACTCTATGGTGTATTTCTCTAAAACTCACACCAAAAAAATCCAGATGGATAAATACTACAGGCCAAGGGAAAATAGTATTGTTTAATTTGAATGTGAGGTGAACTGTCCCTTTAATGAACAATGATAGATTCCACAAATTCCTCTGATATTTTTAAAGTGTTTTACCATGAAAAAATGATAGACTGAAGCAATCAAATAAATATTTTCATCCTGGAGGAGCTCACAAAACAAAAGGTAACCTTCAAAATGTGTCTTTTTAGTTATTTCTGACATTTTCAAATATAAAGTCGAGGATTGATGACAGTGGGGAGGGACGCTAACGAAGTGGTACAACACATTAATGTCTTGTGTATTATAGAAGTGGGACACGGTGTCAGTCTATGAACACACACAGGGTCTCCCAGCCATTCCTCCAGGGACAGCTCTGTGACCTTTTCACATGCAATGTGTGTGGTAGCACAAGTAACACAACTTGTTCTGGCAGAACTCTGTGATGCCCTCCAGGCTGGACACCAGCATGTGGTCCATGTGTGACACACACACACACACACACACACACACACACACACACACACACACACGCACACACACAGACAGACAGACACAGTGTCCCCGTGATCCCTCGCTGACACACCCTGTGACCTTACAGGAGAACAGTGGTAATGCGGAGTTATGAAACAGCGAGGGATCAATCGGAAATCCTCTTTTCATCCAACACGGCCGTCTTACTATAATAACCACCAGCACGTGTCTCAAATATACTTATGTTTATCATTTCAAGTAATGGATTTAACACCGTCAGTCTCTAGAAAAACAACAATGTAATCAAAGGGAGCGCTGCAGAACTAGAGCTCACACACTAACCTCTCAATAACCTCTATAATTAGCTTAGAAACGGTGTTTACAAACATATGCTGAAGCTTCTGCTTTTTCACTTTCAGGGCTCAGACGCATGAACAAATCCACTTGTGCCTGAATATACTGAACATACCATATCATGTTTTTATTGTGAGGTAAATTTTACAAAAAGACACCTGGCTATAACCTTGAGATTTTCAAGTCCTACTTTAATTTTAAAAACTTTAAAAAATTAATTGTATATTAATATATTTACTGTACTAAATCATCAAATTACTATATGTCATCAGAGATAACGTGAGGAAATGTGTTAAGGTGAAATAACGGCTACAGACAGTAAGTCCTCCTTGTCAGTGTCAAAGTGTAATGCTGCACTCGTTTGTGCTCGTGTTCGTTGTTCCTGCAGCCTGCAGACAAACTGTCTGAGCCTCGAGTCTGGGGAGCAGGGGGTTCTGGGAAACAACTGGCTTCAATCATAGATGTTAAATAGGAATTCAGCTTATACCAACTCACAACTCACTGTTTGGACTGCAGCACTCATTTTTGAATGCAAGAGTCCTGCATATTTCTCCTTTAAAGAAAAGTATAGATAAAGTAAAGTAAGGGATCAAATGATGGATGGACGGACGGACGGATTAATGGATTTATAACAGTGTGTCACTGTCTACATTCCTCCATTCTTGTCAGAAGAGCTTCAAAGAGCTCTTTAACTGAATTCACACATTGTTTCTTTGAGCTTTGGTGAACCATTAATCCACTGATTCATTTTGTCATCTGGACTTGTCTCTGTCATTCAAGAGTCCATAAAGTTTTCACTTTTTCATTGTGGCGTTTCTCTGATGAATGTTGAGTCTTGATGAAACAAAAAATCAATACAATATAGATTTGGTGAAACATAATCAGCTTAAGACACCAGCAGTTTGTAGCATTTGAAAGCAGAACTGTCACACACGCTGACACACAGCTGTCGACGCAACACAATAATAATAAGTAATACAATGACTGTCATGTTTCATCTGTAACTTTTCTACCTTTTTCAGGTAAAAGGGAAAATATAATATATTTATATGTATGGATCAGCAGTGCTGAATTAGAGAAAATGTGAATATTACAATATTAATATTTAAATCATTTCTTTCCCCTCCAAAGTGTTATTTGTTCTTCACTAGGAGATTTTCCTGCTGGCTGTGCATTTTTACTTCCCCTTTCCATGTATATGAGGACCCACTGTATTCCATCCAGAAAGTTTGGTAACATACAGAGTAACATACGGAGTGACATATGGAGTAATGCACACGCGTAACACGAGTAACACGCATGATAACACACATTTTGGAGTAATATACAGAGTAACTTTCATTGCAACATACAGTATGGAGTAACATACGGAGTAATGTACAGAGTAATGTACAGAGTAACGTACAGAGTAACGTACAGAGTAACATACAGTGCAGAGTAATGTACAGAGTAACGTACGGAGTAACGTACGGAGTAACGTACAGAGTAACGTACGGAGTAACATACAGTGCAGAGTAATGTACAGAGTAACGTATGGAGGAACGTACGGAGTAACGTACGGAGTAACGTACAGAGTAACGTACGGAGTAACGTACAGAGTAACCTTCAGAGTAACATACAGTGCAGAGTAAGGTACAGAGTAAGGTACAGAGTAACGTACAGAGTAACGTACAGAGTAACGTACAGAGTAACGTACGGAGTAACATACGGAGTAACATACGGAGTAACGTACAGTATGGAGTAAAGTTCAGTACAGAGTAACATGCAGAGTAACCTATGGAGTAATATATGGAGTCATTAATGTTCAGAGTAACTTGAGGAGTACCATACAGTACAGAGTAACATACAGTATGGAATAATGTACAGTACAGAGAAATGTATAGTACGGAGTAGCATACATCATGGAGTAACATACAGTACAGAGTAACGTACAGAGTAATTTATGGAGTAATATCTAAAATAATATACAGAATAATATACTGAGAAATGTATGGAGTAACATACAGATCAACAGTATGCATGTTCACACAAATATTGGACAAAATAAATAAAATCCTGCTCTCTGCACCACTTATGTGAAACAACTCCGACTAAACTCAAAGGGTTAAACCTTTCCTATGTGCCGCTGCCTTTTATCATATTAAATGTGGGGCTGTTCATTCACATCTCTCACTCCACTGTCATCTTTTCCTCTAATTTAATCTGCTTTATTTTATGTTCCTATTCATATATCTTTATCTCCCCGTTTTTCTTTTATATCTTGTCTTAATGCCTTTTTATATTTTGTGAAAAGAACTTGATTTGCTCTATTGTTGAAAGTTGCTGCACAAATAAACTTGCCTCGCCTCTGCACTTTGAGGTTTAACTCAACCAAGGACGTTTTCTCTGCCTCCAGAGAAGCTCTGCCTCTGAGAAATGTTTGTATAACTAAGATGCCAATCTGCCCCTCAACAGCTACCGTCGAGATGCCCTTGACCCCCAGCTGCTTGTCTGGAGCTGCTCAGCAGCCCGCAGTCGTAGGCTGTGGTTGTACTGAGCAGCTCCCAGGAGTGAATGTGAGTAAAAGTACAACCTCTGAGGTACGGTGGTGCTGAAAATGAGCATGCATGCTCGGAAAGCTGCTGCTAAAGGTTAAAGAATTCTCTAACACTGACATCTGACTTACCATTTCCTTTTAAGGTCCATTTGTAGAAATACAGACCTCCACTCCTGGCACTTTTCTTCCTCGCATTGTACCTGTGGGATATGAATAAGTCATCAGAGGAAAGTCTTTATTTCGCCAACCAGCTGAATGTAAAAGTCAGGTTACTCCCCAGCTCAAAGGCGAAGGTGAGGGGGTAGTTTTGTCCCATAAGAGGAGCCGTTTAATGTGTTTCTGTCGCTGTGAAACGTTTCTTTTGCTTAGTGTGTTAAATCTGTCAAACAAAATCAGGAGAGCAAACACCCCTCTGTAACTTACAGGAACTCAGTCTTTATGCATTTAGGGGGATTTTTTTTAACATAAAATATTGACGTTCACAGATGATTGATTTTTTAATGCACTTCTCCTGTACTATATATATACCCTGACAGTACAGTAGGTCATGAACGTGCAAATATAGAACTTCCATCTGAGTATTGTAGAAATGACATCATATTTTTCCTCTACATTTCACCGTGTCAAGTCATGTCAAGTCAAATTTTATTTATACAGCCCAAAATCAGAAATCACAGTTTTCAGGGGGCTTTACAGTCTATACGTTGGATGACACATCGATTCAGATAAAGAAAAAATCCCAGTTTTCCTCAGGAAGAGCAACAAAATCACATTAAATACAAAATTTGATCCTGATACATGTAAATGACAAAATATATGTGAAGAATGTGGATCCAGGAAGACGCTCAAGAACTTCGCCAGCGGGGACCTGAGCCATACAACCTCCTCTCCACAGTGTTGGTTATGGATGCGTGGATCAATATTTTGATACTCACATGCTACTCACATGGTACTGATTCCTTTAAGAATATAGGCCTATTGATGATAAGATTACATGTGTGTCTGCATCACTTCCAAACATTTTCAGTCCTTTTGTATAACGGTGCCAAAACAGCCCTGACATACAATATTTACCTGGCTCATGTCACATTTTTGAAGATGGCGGCGTGTGCAGACGCAGCGGCTCAGCGCTCTCAGCACCATTTTTGTTACTTTGTTTGTGTAAAGTGTTTATTCACTAACGCTCTTGTTTTTTGTTATCTTGTTATCTATCTTGTTGTCTTCTAATCTTTTCACCTTGTTTTCTATTGCTGCTGGTCTCTGAGAGCTGCCAAACATAATTTTGTTGTATGGCTACAATGACAAATAAGGTGTTGAATGTAGGAGGAAACGTTGCACAGTGTGATGTTACTTTTCACCTGAAGATAAAACACAGCCAGATGCACTATTTGTGACAAGAAAGTGCCACACAGCAGCAGCACAAGTAACCTTATTTTATTTAATCGTTTAATCATCAACTATTTTTTAAACATATTCGTTCAAACATTTTTTTTTTATTTTACTCATATTTGCATTTGTGTAAATGTGTTATTAAAAGTTGTATGTGTCATGATCTGTGCAATTATCTTTTTTTTCTCGTAAAAATCACCATTATTTTGAAAAATCACATACCCATTTAAGAAATTATCAGTATTGATACTGTATTGTCCATCCCTACTGTCTGTGACTAACTGAAAACATTTAGTTTCCCCATCCTTCATCTTTTTTTTACTAGTCTGAACTTAATTTAAGCCAGCATCATTTTATCGGCCTCCAGTTAGATTTGGGACGACAGCTCTGAGCTCACCATAATTTCATATGTAATATAACTTTGCTGCGGCATGTTGTCATTTTGATCCTGTCTTAAACGAGACCTGACAAGCTAGCAGCGGCCTAAGAGGGCGATGATACAGATTTAAAAGATCTCCTTGCTTTTCTTATTTTACACCCCGGAGCTACATCTTCTTCTGCAGCCTTAAACTGAGCAGGAGCAATATAAACTCTGCTACCAGGTTTTAATGCAGGAAAAAAACAGTAATGTGTTTTTATTTTTGCTCTAACCTCAGCCATCATCGCCCCACCTCCCCTCTCCTCTCCGTCTGTCTGTCAGCTGAGCACTAGACACGACCGGGATCATTATGTGTTGTGGTGACCGGTCCATGACCCCACAGTGCATTCTCCTGTGCCCTCCTGGGTGTGCCACGGTGGGGGTGGTTAAAGCACTACCACAACCTCTGACATGTCTGTTGGAGTGTTGTGTTATATATGCACAAAAGCATGTGTGTATTTTTGCGTGCGTGTCGGTGCGTGCGCGAGGCACACCTTCAGGTTCTACGTGTTACTTTTTTGACATGATTGCAAAGCTCTGTGGATTAGCATGTGCCAGCTAAAAAGATACTTGGGGCGAAGGGCAAGGTTAACATCCATGTTCGGAGGATCAATGCGAGTGTGTGTGTGTGTGTGGGGGGGGTGTTTTTGTGCTTTTGTGTGTGTGCAAATTTCACACCAGTAGAAATGTTTTGAGTGGATTTGTGTACACAACAGCGATGATGATGGAATTATCTGTGTGTGTGTGTGTGTGTGTGTGAGCATCATTCTGTGGGCTAGCTGCCGCGGTTCGTAGCTCCCAGGGAGATCCGTGACCGAAGATCCTCAAGTTTAAGGTTCATCTTCAGTTCAGAGAGAGGTTCAACTGCCGGTCAGCGGGCCACTGTTAGAGCAGGCTCATTCTCCCTCTCTCTCTCTCTCTCTCTCTCTCTCTCTCTATTCTCTAATACCAACCCCCCACACACACACCCACCCACTCGCCCCCACACACGAACACTCTGCCTTTCTGTACATACAGCTCTCTATTTGACTCAGATGCTTCCCCTCTGTTTCTCTCAGCTGATCTTTTGCCTCCTGTTTGACCCAGGTTGTGGGGCAATCAGGTGGCAAACAAAGTCCACATAAACAAGTTTACTCTTTATTCTAACATTCATATCAATATCTTACTGTAGAGTGAACAAACACAAAGGAAAAAAAAGGAGATGAATGTGAATTTTGCCTTAATGTTGCTCACAAATAGGTAAATACATCCAGGAAAAACATATTGAATGCAATAAAAAGGGTAAATAGAGCTGTGCAAGAAGTTAGGTGCAAATATGTGCAGGTGTTCGTGCAGAAAGTCCTTCACTGCCTTGTTTGTTAAATTGACTGTATTTATTAATGCGTTTTTGCCCCTTTTAGCACATGGGGCAAACAGCTTGTCACCGAAAGCCAAAGGTTTTTGATTTGTTGGCTTGAATTGACTCAACTTTAATCCCTTTTTTTTCAGGTCATTTATCCACATCATATAAATGAGCCTGAAAGCTTTTGTTTTGGTTTTACGACTGGAATTTTGATGAGGACATACAGTCCTTTTCTGCTTGACTAGCGTGTGCCGTGAGCCTGATGACCGTTATGGCTGCAAAATTTAATCAGAAACCCCTTTGTCTCTCATTACAGGAAAACGATGACCTATTTCAGCAGCTGACTTCAAACAAAGTGGTGCCGAGGGTGTTGCGACTCGATTTGAGAGCCTTATTTGTGGCCGGCGCTGAACAAAGTGGCCGACCTGACCCGACTGACGAGATTAAAACCAAATAGCAAATCACTTTCGAATGCTGAGAAACATCAAATTCCTTTGACGTGCATGTTGTCTAAAACACTTATTAAGATTCAAGATTCAAAACTTTATTGTCCATTAAGGGATGCAATAATGGAAACTTGTCTTTCATTAGTGTATGGCACAGAATACAGTGCATTACATATAGACAAAGACATAAAAGGAAAACATGTGCTTTACTATAAAAAGTAAATGAATATTTGTTGAATTGTTTGTTGACATATTGATATCAGTTAGTGGTGAGATATTAAATTATCCATCTTTTCTCACAACATCTGAGCCTCTCTTACCCTCAGTTGTGCATGAACTATGGGTTATATGACCCTCTTTTTAAAAATGTTATTTCATCAGCATCAACCATGAGAAGCAGGTAATCATTGGTTGTCATTATCATCTGACAAATTACTTTCACATGGCTAAACTTGCTTTAAAAAAAGGAGGGGGATTTACCTTTTTCCCACTGCCTTTCTGTTTGTTTCTGATGTGAGCTGTAAAGCTGAGACTCAGCTGATTTGTGTGCAGGAGAACAGAGAGAAAGATGTTTTGTAAGTGTTGTGTTCAACTTTCAGTACTTTTGTAGCTTCTAACTGAATCTCTGTGGTTTAGTTTTTCTCCTATGTCGCTGTTTGTACATTCAGGTATCTGCTTTATTATCCTGTTTCATGGTCACTTTCAGCTGATAGGAGGCACTTTAAGTTACTGCTGGGGCAAACATTTCCTGGTTTTGCTGCCTCATAATAAAAGCTTTTAGATGCTAAAATAATGAGGGACTTTTACTGTGATGAATTTGTAGAAAATAAAATGTTTATCCACTGTTTTACAGCCCCTCGAGTAAAGACGAGCATGTATTAGTTAAATGCACACCTTCAAGCAAACTCTGCTGTGCTGTGCTGATGCACCAATCAAACGAAATCTAGTCAAGCAACATGTGGGTGAAAAAGGAGCAAAAGAGTTGCAGAAGTTACAGATGGATGTGACGAGCCTTCATTGCCAAAAAGTGTCATGTTTGCGTCACTGCCGATCTTACTGCTGCACAGTCATTTGACCTGGGAATGAGTGCCAGTTGTACCCTTCCCCACTGACAATAAAAGCCAGATGTTAGTGGTTGTTAGTGGGTTTATTCAGTGTAAAAGGAGCTTGAGGTATAAATGGCAAATAGTTAGATAAAAAGTACATTGGATATACATACATATATGCATACATGGATCGAAAATATACTTGAGTAAAAAGTAAAAATACAGCAACATTTTTTTTTTACACATGTGCATTACTTGTAACTCATTACTACCCACACCTGGTTCTTGTCATAAATCAAAGGCTGACTCCATCATGAATAGTTCAAGTAGCAGTTTTCAAACAGAGATGTTTTCACTCATCCATTTAACTAATATTGAGTTATTCTGTTAGTGTTAGTCTCAGATCATCCACGCCAAGTCTGGCTAATGCCCAGTATAGCTAATTGCTTTATGTGTAATGACCAGCTTTATATTTCTAAGCAGCTGTTTCCTGCCTGACTCGACAGTTCAGCAAACTGGTGCGAGCTGAGAACAAAACCTAGAATGAAGGTGAGGATTTAAAATAAAAAAAAATACTTACAAATTTTTGAATAACCCTAATCGACTGAATATTTTAGCCTGTATTTCAGAGAAATTAATTAACTCCATTTAAAATGTATATCTTTTGGAGATATAAAACGTGTCATATGGCTTTTGTTTGGACCTCCACTATGTTGCTCTTGGGTGAATTTTATCACCAACACGTGACAAAATATGCACATTCTTTGCTCAAGTAGAAGTACAGATACTTGCGTAACTTGGTAAAAAAGTAAAAGTAAAAAACTACAGGCTCCGAAATGTACTCAAAGTATAAAATGTCCTCTGAAGGACATTTCGACCAACTGTTTCTGTCCAAAGCTAACCGATGTTACATCCCTTACTTAGTTTTTAGTCTTGTTACGTCTCTTTCATTTTGTTAGTTTTTCGTCCAGTTACATTATGTCATATTTTGTCTTGTTGCGTTGTTTTTCAGCTTGTTACACTTTTTTCATCTTGTTACGTCTTTTACATCATTTTTTGTCTAGTTACATCTTTTTCATATTGTTATGTGTTGTTTGTCTTGTTAGGTCTTTTAAGGCATTTTTCGTCTTGTTATGTCTTTTTTGTGGCATGTCATTTTTGTCTTGTTATGTCTGTCTAATAGATATGTCATGTACTGATGGACACACCGAAAAACATCTTTTCTGTGTGTTATTGTCCTGTCCAATTAGGTTTGGATCAGTTTTGATGTTAGGATGTTCCAATCACATGCATTGAAACTAAAGTAAGAAGCCTGTTTTGAAAATGTAAAGAGTATAAAGTACAGATCTTTGTATTAAAATGTAAGGAATCAAAGTAAAAAGTCAGAAAAATAAATACTCAAGTTAAATACAGATGCTTGAAAGCTCTACTTAAATACAGTAACAAAGTATTTGTACCTAGTTACTTCTCAACTCTGTGGAGGAACAACTTAAAAAGCAACTCCTAGAGTAAGTATTGGAGTGAAGTGTTGTTGTGAAGGCGTCACGAAATCACAGCCAATATCTCAGCGGGCTTTGCCATGATATACAGTACATTTTTGCTTGCTGTGCTCACCCCTCACCTCGCCGCCTGTCTGCTCTGATGTGGCCCAGCTTGTTAAGCCAGCCCATTGGCTTTGATCCAAGAGGGATAATGCCAGATTGAAGGGGTTAGAGGCAGGGTAAGAGTTTACCACATGATACAGCCAGGACGTGACACTGGACAAAACAAACCAGTCATACATTATTGGCTTAGTTAAGCTGAGAAGTGTCGATGCTCCGTATGTTGAACTGTCTGACTTGTTGCTAAAAATATAAAGAAATAATCAATATGTATAAGATGCATTGCTGTATATTCCAACACATGATGCAGCCTGTGAAAAATAACAAGCAACATACAGTATGTTCACAAGTTTATGTAAAGCATATTTAATCATTTTTCAGCTGATAATATATTTTTTAGTTTTATTTTATTTCATTTTTTGGAATCCTGTGACATGTGCAAATTGCATGTTCAAAAATAACTTTCACCATTTGAAACCAGAGGCTTTATGGCTGACGTTTAAACAAAGATTATGGCACTTTTGAAACAATGCACAGGTTAGTGTTGGGTAAAAGTTAAAGGAGAAATCTCTAACTGTCTGTCAGTGTTACCCCATTATCCTGGATATAAAAGCTCCAGAAATACAAACTCTGTTGGAGTTGGAGTTCAGTGACTGCCTGTCTGCCAGACTCCAGATTATTAATGATTTCTTATGACTCATAAACAGACACTTACTCATGTAACAAACATTTTGCATTAATTTTAACTCTAATAACTGCGAAAGAGGCCAACAAAAACAGGACGGGAATAGAAATTTGAAAGGAGAACATCCAGCAATGAAAAAAACTGTTGGACCAATTTAAAACATTTTTACGTATAATAACACAAATTATTATTATTTTTTTTTTTTCAAAATAAGTTAACAAGTTATATGAACACATTTGCTTAATAACCTGATTGCTTTCAAATCAACAATTTTCATTAATGCAACCTAAATTTAAGGCCAGTCAACTTAAAAGTTTCCAATTTTCCAAATCAATTATGTGCTTTACAAATATTGCTGCTTAAAACCTAATAGTATGGTTCAAGGAAATGTATTTTCACAGTGACCTTAGTGTGTTATTTCAGTTTGTGAAATATAATAATATAATTGCTCATGTTAGTCTGACTTAAAATCTACTACAAAAAGTTCTTAATTGGTTACAAAACAGTCTCAATTTAATAATACTGATGCTTCTACATAGCATATATTACATATATTTCACATATAAAAATCCTTACAGAATAAATTTTCACCCAAAAAAATTGCAATTAGAGTGTTGATATTGATAATAAGTTCTTTTTCGTAGGACAGGATTTGTCCCAGTTCTCAAGAGTGGGTGATTCGGGTGTCAGATCATAAAATTACCATGATATGCCATCAGGGATTCATAAGGAAACATACTATACTGGCTTCTCTGACAACAATACTACAGCCAGGTCTAACAATGTGCTTCTATGATCATCTTTGTTTTAACACAGATTTTTAAATGAAAATGTTGGCCCTTTAATATTGTGTCCCAGTTCTCCATCAACTCTGTCAGATTTTTACAAAAACATGATTTAATCAGGCATAAAAAGGGTTAGCTATACCC